>JBAMBR010002929.1:0-66589 GCA_037044475.1 Zaprionus obscuricornis
GCATTGACATGACATTAGATTGTAACTTTGACTACTTCGCATTTGATACTTTGGCTTCATTGGTTTCTCCATTGGTTCATTTGAATCCCTTTGCTGATGTGACAAATTGACAGATGCAAATATGTATAAAAAATAACTGACAAACGTATTAATAATCTGCAATGCATAAACTCAGCTCAGCTTAAAATGCTAAGTCAAAAGTTTAAATGAATTCAATAAAATAATTACAAAATGATAAAATTTATTGTCAATATTGTCAATGTAATAATTTAATATTTTTGCTTAGTTTTTAGTTTTTAATTTTTAACACATTAAATATTTTCTTTATTTTTTGTAAAAGTTAATATTATATTTTATGTGTTTTTATTAAAAATTTTTGTTTAGCTTAGCTTAGCATTTGGTTATGCGTATGAAATATCTTCGTCCCGCTGAAGATAAATTTGATTTTTTGTTTTTATTTTTATTATTATTTTTTATTAATAATTAATTAATTTAATAATAATTTATTTACTATAAAAAAATACAATTTTTTTTAACAAAATTTAAATTTTCGCTAATCAAAAATGTAAAAAATAAATAAATATTTATTTGAAATATTTTCGGGCCGCTGAAGATAAATAAGTTTTTTTTTGTTTTTATTTTTATTATTATTTTTTATTAATAATTAATTAATTTAATAATAATTTATTTACTATAAAAAAACAATTTTTTAAACAGAATTTAAATTTTCGCTAAACAAAAATGTAAAAAATAAATAAATATTTAATAAATATTTAAAAAATCAAATAAATACCAATAAAAATGTTGTTTTGAATTATGAAAAGGGAATTTAAATTTCCATTATAAAAATAATAATAATTTCAAAGCTAGAAATGTCAAAATCATTTAAGTTTCAGTCTGAAATACTAGGCGATCAGAAACTAACAGCAAGTCGCAGTACTAATTTTATTCTTAACATGAAAATGTTAATTTTAACAGCAGGAATGAGAGAGATAATATTACCAGCAACTACAGAAAATTGTGTGGCATACTTTCGGGCAGTGAACTGAAATTAAAAATTCTTTTAATTTTCGGCTGACTATGTGCTGCTATTCTCTGATCGCCTTGGTATCAAAAATTTATTATGCCTTTATATCTCTACGGTGCTGGGGTATAAATATATATAAATTACTTGAAATCGATGAAATTTTAATTAATTGCGAGTTTCGAAAGCGTTTCTTTTGTTTGCATGCAAAATATTTGATTGCAGTTGAGTTCAAATTCTTAATTAAATCAAACTGTTTTTACAATATGTTCGTTAAAATTGCAATTGATTGCATTTAAAAAATATTTTCTTTGCAAAATATGCGGCTAGCAATTTTTCATAATTTTTAATGAAACACGAACGACACAACACACACAACAACAACAACATTAAGAAAAAAAAAACTCTAAAAAAAAAATACATGACAAGCATAAAATGCAAAAAAAAAAAAAAAAATCAACAAATGATAAAAAATAAAGTAAAATAAATAATAACAAATGCAACAAAAAAATTAAAATTCCATTTATGTTGTGGTCTTAATATAATATTTTACAAAATACTGTGTGCATATACAAAATATAAAGCATGTACGACTAGTTAGATATCCTATAAATCAAAACTGTAAAATTGTAAATAGAGTAACTCTAACTAAAAGAAATTAAATATAAATAAATTTCTGTAATTTCTGCTAAAATTAAAATTATTTGTAAAATTAAATTCTCAAGACAAATTTACAGTTTTGATTTATAGGATATCTAACTAGTCGTACATGCTTTATATTTTGTATATGCACACAGTATTTTGTAAAATATTATATTAAGACCACAACATAAATGGAATTTTAATTTTTTTGTTGCATTTGTTATTATTTATTTTACTTTATTTTTATCATTTGTTGATTTTTTTTTTTTTTTTTGCATTTTATGCTTGTCATGTATTTTTTTTTTTAGAGTTTTTTTTTTCTTAATGTTGTTGTTGTTGTGTGTGTTGTGTCGTTCGTGTTTCATTAAAAATTATGAAAAATTGCTAGCCGCATATTTTGCAAAGAAAATATTTTTTAAATGCAATCAATTGCAATTTTAACGAACATATTGTAAAAACAGTTTGATTTAATTAAGAATTTGAACTCAACTGCAATCAAATATTTTGCATGCAAACAAAAGAAACGCTTTCGAAACTCGCAATTAATTAAAATTTCATCGATTTCAAGTAATTTATATATATTTATACCCCAGCACCGTAGAGATATAAAGGCATAATAAATTTTTGATACCAAGGCGATCAGAGAATAGCAGCACATAGTCAGCCGAAAATTAAAAGAATTTTTAATTTCAGTTCACTGCCCGAAAGTATGCCACACAATTTTCTGTAGTTGCTGGTAATATTATCTCTCTCATTCCTGCTGTTAAAATTAACATTTTCATGTTAAGAATAAAATTAGTACTGCGACTTGCTGTTAGTTTCTGATCGCCTAGTATTTCAGACTGAAACTTAAATGATTTTGACATTTCTAGCTTTGAAATTATTATTATTTTTATAATGGAAATTTAAATTCCCTTTTCATAATTCAAAACAACATTTTTATTGGTATTTATTTGATTTTTTAAATATTTATTAAATATTTATTTATTTTTTACATTTTTGTTTAGCGAAAATTTAAATTCTGTTTAAAAAATTGTTTTTTTATAGTAAATAAATTATTATTAAATTAATTAATTATTAATAAAAAATAATAATAAAAATAAAAACAAAAAAAAACTTATTTATCTTCAGCGGCCCGAAAATATTTCAAATAAATATTTATTTATTTTTTACATTTTTGATTAGCGAAAATTTAAATTTTGTTAAAAAAAATTGTATTTTTTTATAGTAAATAAATTATTATTAAATTAATTAATTATTAATAAAAAATAATAATAAAAATAAAAACAAAAAATCAAATTTATCTTCAGCGGGACGAAGATATTTCATACGCATAACCAAATGCTAAGCTAAGCTAAACAAAAATTTTTAATAAAAACACATAAAATATAATATTAACTTTTACAAAAAATAAAGAAAATATTTAATGTGTTAAAAATTAAAAACTAAAAACTAAGCAAAAATATTAAATTATTACATTGACAATATTGACAATAAATTTTATCATTTTGTAATTATTTTATTGAATTCATTTAAACTTTTGACTTAGCATTTTAAGCTGAGCTGAGTTTATGCATTGCAGATTATTAATACGTTTGTCAGTTATTTTTTATACATATTTGCATCTGTCAATTTGTCACATCAGCAAAGGGATTCAAATGAACCAATGGAGAAACCAATGAAGCCAAAGTATCAAATGCGAAGTAGTCAAAGTTACAATCTAATGTCATGTCAATGCATAGAATTGAGAAAAGGAATTGGCAACAGGCATGTCATTCAAGCAGGCAATCATACACACACACACACACAGACATACACACACACAACTACAAATTCATACAATGTGAAGAAGACGAAGTTAACTCAAGTATATTGCTGCATCCTTCGTTCCGCTTGTTGCGTTCGTTTCATTTTCGTCTTGTCATGTTGAACGTCAGCTTAACATGCGATCAGCGACAGTGAACAACAGACGCAAGCACGCCTCTTCCTTATGCTTCCTCATTCCTCACTCTGTTCCTCTTCCTCTCTCTCTCTCTCTCTCTCTTTCTATATCTCTTAGTCTCTTACCCTATGTATGTTTGTGTGAAGCAGTTGAAGGCGTTGACAGGCGGCAATTTGCAATTGCTGAAAATAATTTCTCTCAAATTTGTTTGTCGCCCACTTTTGATGAGTGTTAACTGCCAAATCAATCGAGCTGAAAAATATTGCTACAAAAACACATCGACAGTCTGCCATTAAAAAGCAATTAAATTTACTAAAATCCACACATACACATATATATACACTGACGCATGCTACTCACACTTGTACATATATATTGTGAACAAGTGCAGCAGTCGCACGCGCTGTAAAGTATACTACACAATTTGTTAGCCACAAAATTTGCAACCCGATAAATTCCAATTATTAAAATCGAATTTACATAGTACGCATACAAAATATATGTATGCTATTCTAGAGAGATTTAGTGGAGCTGCAGAACATAATATTACCATGTAAAATTCAGTTAGCTAACGTCCAACAAAATTTTTAAATTTAAAGAAAACTTTAAAGAATTAATGTACAAAAAAAAATGTTTGATATCCCAAAAAAAAAAAAATTAATTGAAAAACAAATAAATATAAATATAAAAATGATAAATTAAAAAATAATAGTTGCAAAATTCTTTTAAATAATGATGCATATTTTTATTTTATTTTCCACTAATGAAAATTGCATAAATGCTTAACATATATTAATGCATACTTTTCGGCTGTCTCATAATTCTGCATTTAAATATAACTTGATTTTAAATTCCAGTAATACCTCGTGCTGTACATATCATCGCATTCGCATTTTATCAAACTCTATTTATTCAAACAATATGAAAAAAAAAAAAGAAAATGCAATTATATAAAATTTCAAGCTTTTTGTTTGGCAGAAACTATAGAATTTAGCGTAGCTTTTTTATATGAAAAAATTGCAGAGCATCTGCTGGAACATTACTAAACTATAGTTTTTAGATTTTGTTTGGCATTTTCTTGATATGCTTTCCAATTAATATCTCTGTCGTCCAGTTTTGTATAACGTGCAAATATACATTTGTATATATATATATGTGTGTGTGTGTGTGTGTGTGTGTAACTGTCAAGTGTCTTAAAACTGAAATATAAATAAAAAATTGAACAACAGATGGTAGCTATACACGCCCAACGTACCAACCTCCCCTCTGCTCATCCTACCTTTCTCTATCGTGAAACTGCTTGCCCAACCCATTCGGTACTTTAGCAATAAATTTGTAAAATTGCGAATTTTCTGCTTCAATAAATTGTCAAATCTGCAAATCAACAATAACTTAATCTATGGCACAGCTAGTGCTAGAGTTTGTTCATGTCTGTGTGTATTTGTAAGTGTGTGTGTGTGTGTGTGTGAAGTGTGCGCGCACAGACTGCATGCAATATACGTATACGTAATGTGCTGTTAACGGCTCATAAAATTGCACTTTAAAACGCGATTCACGAGTCGCGACACGACTGCTGCTGCAAAGGACAAAACAAAAACAAAAACAGGAAGTGTCAACGACAACGTTGGGGAGTATCAAAAACAACAGCAACAATAACAACAACGATAGTCAGCAAAAAGAGAACAACAACAACAACAACAGAAAATAGTACAAAGAAAGCAACATAAATGCCATGAACGAGCTGGCAAAAAAACATAACGTGAAATTGTTCTATGGCAGGATTTTTTTTTAAATGCTGCACTACAAATGCTGTAAGTGCATGTGAAACAGTGGAAATGAAACAAATCGAAATCTGTTTGAACGTTTATTTATTTATTTATACACAAATTTGAAAATTGAAAATAAAGATCAGAATTTTTAAAAGTAAAATAAAGGGAAGTAAAAATAAAAATATTATTTAAAATTAAAAAAAAAAAATAATAAATAAATAAAATAAAATTATATTTAAAAAAAAACATAAATAAAAAAATAAAATTATATTTAAAAAAAAAATTAAAAATAAAAAATAAAACTTTATAAAAAAATTAAAAATAAAAATAAATATTAGAAAAAAAAAAAACTATTTAAGTCTAATAAAAATAATAATAATAAAAAGCTTAAACAAATTCAAATTTATATTAAATAAAAAAAAAAAAAACAAAAAAAAAAGCTACAGATAATAAGTTGAAAAAATTAAAAATAAAAATATTTAACAATTAAATCGAAATGTATGCAAAATTAAAAAAAATTATTTATGTTGAAATGAACATAATGAACAGTTGCAAAAATCGTATACTAATTAAGCCATAAACAATGTGCTCGACACAATTTTCACAATGTATATAATTTCAACAAATTTATTATTATGTCATAAGACAAAAATCATTAAAAACAAAAAACAAAAAAATAATAATAATAATAAAAAATAATTAAATTTAAAAATTAAAAATAAGCAGAGGTAAAAAATAAAATGTAACTAAGCATTTATTGCTATCATTTAATATTATATTACAATTATTATACTATTCATATTAATTTGGAATATAAATAAATAAATTTTTTTTTTAAGAACTGCTGCATTAACATTGCGACAATGTGAATGACAAATACATTTTAATATGTATAAATTCAACTTCTTCTTCAATTTAATTCATATATTTCCATGCAGAAATAAAAGTAGAGTAAGAGGAAGACATTGCTGGCACTCATACACGTTCATATATTGACAACATGGCGTGTAAATTTGAGTGACAAAAAACCGTTACATATGCACAGGCACAGCGTATATATATATATATATATATATATATATATTTTTTTTTGCATGCTTTAACATTTGTATGAAGAATTGTGCTGCGAATTGTTGCATAAATATAAATAAATATTTTTTAATATGTTCATAAATGATAAAAATAAAAGAGAAAAAAAATATAGATGAACGCACAGAAAAACTTTACGTACACACACACACATACAGTGCACATACACACACACATGCACAGTCAAACATTGTCGTTAAAACAAATGTAAATAATGCATAAATACAATGACGAACCATAAAGCAAGACACATTGATACGAACCATTTAAGTTAAACGTGCACTCGGGGCACATTTGCCCCATTTTTTTTTTTTTATTTCATTGTTATTGTTGTTTAAAAATATTTCCACTAAAGAGTTATAAAAGTTATATAAAATAGTTTCATGTTCAAATAATATCTTTATCATTGAATTGTTATACACTGTAGAGTATTTGAAAGTCACAAATATTTTAAAATTATTCTTCTTGTTGTTACTTTAAACCTTTTCATATTTATATGTTAGTCATTAATTTTGCAATTTTATTGGCTCTTGTTATTATTATTCTTACTATTATTATTATTATATATATTTTTTTTTTGCACTCTTCCTCTTTGCGTTGTGCTCTTTGCATAAACGTTAAACGGTACAAAATTCATATATAAAAAAACTCGAAGATGAAAAAGATCAAACGTAATCTTTCTATTTCTGTCGATTTGTCATTTTAATAATATATTGTGAGTTAAGCTCTGACTTAACACATTACGCATTCGATTATTCAGCACTTATAACAATGCGTACAAAGCGATCATTTCGAGGGACTTACACTTGCCAAATGCTGTTTATGCTGTATTTGCTTAATATATTAAGCTGATAACGAACATACATATGTATATATTATTGCAACAGTAGTAATTTCATCGTGCCTGCCTGTCTGTCTGTATTTTTGCTTGTCTATCTGTCAATGATACCTACATATATTCGATAACCTTTGATCTTGAAGCTGACGATTTCATTTCAAATATAATCGCAACTTTCTAATAAAAATCTATAATATATAAACTATATCAATAAATAATATATAGGTATACCCAGTCATACATATATACACTACCATGCAAATAAACGTGAATCATGCGTATAAATAGTCCAGTGCATTTCCCACAGTTGTGCATCAGTGTAAAAGATTCGCCATGAAGTCAACATTGATCGCAATTTCGTTGCTCAGTTTTATATTATATTCTGATTCAACTGGTATAGAAATAAATAATACTGCGAGTGATCTACAAAAGTCAAGGTAATGAAAAAATAAATTTCTATTTGCAACAAGATTAAATAGAACATAATTCTACTATAGGATTGGAAATCAATTGGATGAGTTTTATGAGAAAGCCAAAGATTATTTAAACACACGTCTGACCGACAATTATCCTAAAGATGCCGGGGAACTGATAAAAATATTACTCGATGCGAATATTACTGGTCTGCAGAATACATTTCCCGCTTACTGTCCCCCATCTTATGATGTTCAAGGAATTACTACGATAAATGTCACGTTTACCATTTCCTGTCTATTGTGATACTAAGCGTGCCGGACCCGGTTGGACAGTAGTGACACGTAGAACAAATATGGATTTGAACTTCTTTCGAGGATGGGATCAATATAAGCAGGGATTCGGTAATTTATCTAGTGATTTCTTTATTGGCCTCGATAAATTGCATGCCATAACAGCTGCTTTGCCACATGAACTATACATCTATCTAGAAGACTTTGATAACGAGACACGTTTTGCTCGCTATGATGAATTTTTAATTGGATCCGAAGCACAAGATTATAAATTGAAAAAATTGGGAGAGTATAGCGGGAATGCAGGAGATTCACTGAGTTATAGTTCGGGAATGAAATTTACAACTTTTGATAGGGACAACGATAATGATGACAAGAATTGTGCAATTATTTATCGAAGTGGTCGGTGGTTCGATGAACGTATGACTCTGTGGGTTAACGTTATTATTATTGTTCTTATTATATTAGAGATGATCTTATTGTGATATTTGTGTAATATATGTAACTGTAATTTTCAGTAATATTTTTGGTACCTATTTCATTGGAGAAACAGTGGACACTTTAAGAGGTGAAGGAATATATTGGTATGACTGGCGAGGTGATACATATTCATATAAAAATGTTGAAGTGTTGGTTAGACCCAAATGTTTGTATCCATTTCCCAAGTAAACTAATTAATCTTTTTTCTTAAATTTAAAAATAAATTGCATATTTCAAACACTTTCAAAGTACCACAAAATTTGTTTATTCATTTGTAGCAAAAAACTTTGTTTTTGTTTAATATTTATAAAGTAATCAGTTCTTAAGCTATATATGAAAAACAATTCAATAGCAAAACAAATCACAATCTTTTGTATAATGATTTAATAAAACACAAAAAAGCTATGTTATCATCGGAATACCGAATAAGTCATACCCTTGCTGACTTAAAAGCTAACTATTTCATAAAAATCATCTATTTTTGACAGTCTTGTCCGTCATTAATCTTTGATCTTAATGTGACTTATATTATTTGAAGTAGAACAATACGAATAATGTTGACGAATGTCTGTACATAACAGACTTGCATACATAATTATGTACTGGAATCATACGTATATAATCTAGTGTATTTGCCAGACTTGAGCATAGATGTAAAAGATTCACCATGAAGTCAACATTGATCGCGATTTCGTTGCTCAGCTTTATATTATATTCTGCTTCAACTGGTACAGAAATAAATAACACTGCGAGTGATCTACAAAAGTCAAGGTAATCAAAGAATAAATTTTCATTAAAACAAGGATCTATAGGAAACTTTTCTAATGTAGGATTGGAAATCAATTGGATGAGTTTTATGAGAAAGCCAAAGATTATTTGAAGACACGTCTGACCGATAATTATCCTAAAGATGCCGGAGAACTGATCAAAATATTACTCGATGCGAATCTGGTCTACAAAACACATTTCCCGCTTACTGTCCCCCATCTTATGATGTTCAAGGAATTACTACTATAAATGTCACGGGGCTGGAACCATTTTCTGTCTATTGTGATACTAAGCGTGCCGGACCCGGCAGTAGTGACACGTAGGACGAATAGGAATTGAATTTCTATCGACAATGGGATCAATATAAGCAGGGATTCGGTAATTTATCCAGTGATTTCTTTATTGGCCTCGATAAGTTGCATGCCATAACAGCTGCTTTGCCACACGAACTATACATCTATCTAGAAGACTTTGATAACGAGACAAGTTTTGCCCGCTACGACGCATTTCTAATTGGGAATGAAGCGCAAGATTATCAATTGAAAATATTAGGAGACTATAGTGGAGATGCTGGAGATTCACTGAGTTATAGTTCGGGAATGAAATTTTCGACCTTTGACAGAGACAACGATAATAGAAATGACAGCAGTTGTGCACAGATTTATAGAAGCTCTGGATGGTTCGATGATTGTTTGAGTTGGTAAGTTATTATTATTGAACTTATTATATTAGAGATGATCATCTTATATTGATATACTATACATCTTAAAATATGTATAATTTTCAGTAATATTTTTGGTAACTATTTCATTGGACAAACTCTGGAGACTTTAAAAGGTGAAGGAATATTTTGGTATGACTGGCAAGGTGACTCATATTCATATAAAAAACTAGAAGTGTTGGTGAGACCCAAATGTTTGCATCCATTTCCCAAGTAAACTAATTATTACTCTTTCTAAAATTTAAAAATAAATTGCATATTTCAAACACTTCAAAATTACCATAAAGTTTTTTATTCATTTATTTATAAATAAGATTTTTATTAAATATAAAAATGTTTATACTAAATAATTAATGAAAAATAAATAAAAAATTAAGAAAGCAAATCATATCAAAAATTTCATACTCTTTGTTTGCCTAAAAACTAACTTTTTCATACTAATCAACAATTTTTGACCTATCATTTCCATGGTGGCTATATGATATCATAGTCCGATTTTGACCAAAATTAGGTTGCTTAGACGTCACTGGATCCAACTATCGATGCTGATTAAAAATATTTATATACTTTATGGGGCCTCTCGACAAAAATACATATACCCTCCAAAAGTGCTATAAAATTTGTCAAGAATAGTTTGTTGCTGGAACATCGGCGTAATCTTTTTATATATGTTTGCTATAATACGAATTGATGTGCGTAAACGACACATATTCGATAACCTTTGATGTCGTATCCGTCGTGTCTGTCGTGTCTGTCGTGTCTGTCGTGGTCGTCGTGTCTGTCGTGTCTGTCGTGTCTGTCGTGTCTGTCGTGTCTGTCGTGTCTGTCGTGTCTGTCGTGTCTGTCGTGTCTGTCGTGTCTGTCGTGTCTGTCGTGTCTGTCGTGTCTGTCGTGTCTGTCGTGTCTGTTGTGTCTGTCGTGTCTGTCGTGTCTGTCGTGTCTGTCGTGTCTGTCGTGTCTGTCGTGTCTGTCGTGTCTGTCGTGTCTGTCGTGTCTGTCGTGTCTGTCGTGTCTGTCGTGTCTGTCGTGTCTGTCGTGTCTGTCGTGTCTGTCGTGTCTGTCGTGTCTGTCGTGTCTGTCGTGTCTGTCGTGTCTGTCGTGTCTGTCGTGTCTGTCGTGTCTGTCGTGTCTGTCGTGTCTGTCGTGTCTGTCGTGTCTGTCGTGTCTGTCGTGTCTGTCGTGTCTGTCGTGTCTGTCGTGTCTGTCGTGTCTGTCGTGTCTGTCGTGTCTGTCGTGTCTGTCGTGTCTGTCGTGTCTGTCGTGTCTGTCGTGTCTGTCGTGTCTGTCGTGTCTGTCGTGTCTGTCGTGTCTGTCGTGTCTGTCGTGTCCGTCGTGTCTGTCGTGTCTGTCGTGTCTGTCGTGTCTGTCGTGTCTGTCGTGTCTGTCGTGTCTGTCGTGTCTGTCGTGTCTGTCGTGTCTGTCGTGTCTGTCGTGTCTGTCGTGTCTGTCGTGTCTGTCGTGTCTGTCGTGTCTGTCGTGTCTGTCGTGTCTGTCGTGTCTGTCGCGTCGTCGTGTCCTGTCTTTCGTGTCTGTCGTGTCTGTCGTGTCTGTCGTGTTTGTCGTATATTTCATTAACCTTTGATTTTGATTCGACTTCTATAATTTGCAGTAGAACAATACGAATAATGTCTACGAATGTCTGTACATAAAGACTTGCATACATACTCATGTACTGGAATCATACGTATATAATCTAGTGTATTTGCCAGACTTGAGCATAGATGTAAAAGATTCACCATGAAGTCAACATTGATTGTGCTTTCGTTGCTTAGCTTTATATTATATTCTGCTTCAACTGGTACAGAAATAAATAATACTGCGAGTGATCTACAAAAGTCAAGGTAATAAAAAAAAATAAATTTGGATTAAAAACAAGGATCTATAGGAAACTTTTGTACTGTAGGATCGGAAATCAATTGGATGAGTTTTATGAAAAAGCCAAAGATTATTTAAACACACGTCTGACCGACAATTATCCTAAAGATGCTGGCGAACTAATGAACCTATTACTCGAAGCGAATATTACTGGTCTGCAGAATACATTTCCCGCTTACTGTCCCCCATCTTATAATGTTCAAGGAATTACTACGATAAATGTCACGGGGCTTGAACCATTTCCTGTCTAGTGTGATACTAAGCGTGCCGGACCCGGATGGACAGTAGTGACACGTAGGACGAATATGGAAGTGAATTTCTATCGACAATGGGATCAATATAAGCAGGGATTCGGTGATTTATCCAGTGATTTCTTTATTGGCCTCGATAAGTTGCATGCCATAACAGCTGCTTTGCCACACGAACTATACATCTATTTAGAAGACTTTGATAACCAGACAAGTTTTGCCCGCTACGACGCATTTCTAATTGGGAATGAAGCGCAAGATTATCAATTGAAAAAATTAGGCGACTATAGTGGAGATGCTGACGATTCACTAATTTCGAGTTTGGGAATGAAATTTACAACCTTTGACAGAGACAACGATAATAAAAATGACACCAATTGTGGCATATACTATCGAACCGCTGGGTGGTTCGATGAATGTTTTAGCTGGTACGTTTTTATTATTATTATCTTATTATATTATAGTTGAACTTATTTTCATATGCAACTCAAAATATGTGTAATTTTCAGTAATATTTTTGGTACCTATTTCCATGGAGAAGTTGAGGATAATTTAATTGGTGAAGGAATAACTTGGAACGGCTGGCGAGGCGAAAATTATTCACTTAAAAGATTGGAAATGGATTCAAACATTTGGGTCTCACCAACATTTCCAATCTTTTAAGTGAATAATTTTCGCCTCGCCAGCCGTTCCAAGTTATTCCTTCACCAATTAAATTATCCTCAACTTCTCCATGGAAATAGGTACCAAAAATATTACTGAAAATTACACATATTTTGAGTTGCATATGAAAATAAGTTCAACTATAATATAATAAGATAATAATAATAAAAACGTACCAGCTAAAACATTCATCGAACCACCCAGCGGTTCGATAGTATATGCCACAATTGGTGTCATTTTTATTATCGTTGTCTCTGTCAAAGGTTGTAAATTTCATTCCCAAACTCGAAATTAGTGAATCGTCAGCATCTCCACTATAGTCGCCTAATTTTTTCAATTGATAATCTTGCGCTTCATTCCCAATTAGAAATGCGTCGTAGCGGGCAAAACTTGTCTGGTTATCAAAGTCTTCTAGATAGATGTATAGTTCGTGTGGCAAAGCAGCTGTTATGGCATGCAACTTATCGAGGCCAATAAAGAAATCACTGGATAAATCACCGAATCCCTGCTTATATTGATCCCATTGTCGATAGAAATTCACTTCCATATTCGTCCTACGTGTCACTACTGTCCATCCGGGTCCGGCACGCTTAGTATCACAGTAGACAGGAAATGGTTCAAGCCCCGTGACATTTATCGTAGTAATTCCTTGAACATTATAAGATGGGGGACAGTAAGCGGGAAATGTATTCTGCAGACCAGTAATATTCGCTTCGAGTAATAGGTTCATTAGTTCGCCAGCATCTTTAGGATAATTGTCGGTCAGACGTGTGTTTAAATAATCTTTGGCTTTTTCATAAAACTCATCCAATTGATTTCCGATCCTACAGTACAAAAGTTTCCTATAGATCCTTGTTTTTAATCCAAATTTATTTTTTTTTATTACCTTGACTTTTGTAGATCACTCGCAGTATTATTTATTTCTGTACCAGTTGAAGCAGAATATAATATAAAGCTAAGCAACGAAAGCACAATCAATGTTGACTTCATGGTGAATCTTTTACATCTATGCTCAAGTCTGGCAAATACACTAGATTATATACGTATGATTCCAGTACATGAGTATGTATGCAAGTCTTTATGTACAGACATTCGTAGACATTATTCGTATTGTTCTACTGCAAATTATAGAAGTCGAATCAAAATCAAAGGTTAATGAAATATACGACAAACACGACAGACACGACAGACACGACAGACACGAAAGACACGACAGACACGACAGACACGACAGACACGACAGACACGACAGACACGACAGACACGACAGACACGACAGACACGACAGACACGACAGACACGACAGACACGACAGACACGACAGACACGACAGACACGACAGACACGACAGACACGACAGACACGACAGACACGACAGACACGACAGACACGACAGACACGACAGACACGACAGACACGACAGACACGACAGACACGACAGACACGACAGACACGACAGACACGACAGACACGACAGACACGACAGACACGACAGACACGACAGACACGACAGACACGACAGACACGACAGACACGACAGACACGACAGACACGACAGACACGACAGACACAACAGACACGACAGACACGACAGACACGACAGACACGACAGACACGACAGACACGACAGACACGACAGACACGACAGACACGACAGACACGACAGACACGACAGACACGACAGACACGACAGACACGACAGACACGACAGACACGACAGACACGACAGACACGACAGACACGACAGACACGACAGACACGACAGACACGACAGACACGACAGACACGACAGACACGACAGACACGACAGACACGACAGACACGACAGACACGACAGACACGACAGACACGACAGACACGACAGACACAACAGACACGACAGACACGACAGACACGACAGACACGACAGACACGACAGACACGACAGACACGACAGACACGACAGACACGACAGACACGACAGACACGACAGACACGACAGACACGACAGACACGACAGACACGACAGACACGACAGACACGACAGACACGACAGACACGACAGACACGACAGACACGACAGACACAACAGACACGACAGACACGACAGACACGACAGACACGACAGACACGACAGATACGACATCAAAGGTTATCGAATATGTGTCGTTTACGCACATCAATTCGTATTATAGCAAACATATATAAAAAGATTACGCCGATGTTCCAGCAACAAACTATTCTTGACAAATTTTATAGCACTTTTGGAGGGTATATGTATTTTTGTCGAGGATTTATGAGCGCCCATACGAAAGTATGATAGACCCCATATATTTTAATCAGCATCGATAGTTGAGATCCAGTGACGTCTAATAGCAACCTATGATGTTTGGTCAAAATCGGACTATGATATCATATAGCCACCATGGAAATGATAGCGTCAATAAACTTCGTTGATTAGTATGAAAAAGTTAGTTTTTAGTGCAAACAAATGAGTATAGAAATCTTTTGATATGATTTGCTTTCTATAGAGTTTTTGTAGTAATTATTTTGTCATTAACTTATTTCACGTTTAATAAACATTATTTATAATTTAATATACAAATCATTATTTACTACAATTAAATGAATAAAAAACTTTATGGTAATTTGTGAAGTGTTTGAACAAATATGCAATATCTATTTTAATTTCAAGATTTTGAAAAGTCGAAAAGAGTAATAATTAGTTTACTTGGGAAATGGATGCAAACATTTGGGTCTCACCAACACTTCTAGTTTTTTATATGAATATGAGTCACCTTGCCAGTCATACCAAAATATTCCTTCACCTTTTAAAGTCTCCAGAGTTTGTCCAATGAAATAGTTACCAAAAATATTACTGAAAATTATACATATTTTAAGATGTATAGTATATCAATATAAGATGATCATCTCTAATATAATAAGTTCAATAATAATAACTTACCAACTCAAACAATCATCGAACCATCCAGAGCTTCTATAAATCTGTGCACAACTGCTGTCATTTCTATTATCGTTGTCTCTGTCAAAGGTCGAAAATTTCATTCCCGAACTATAACTCAGTGAATCTCCAGCATCTCCACTATAGTCTCCTAATATTTTCAATTGATAATCTTGCGCTTCATTCCCAATTAGAAATGCGTCGTAGCGGGCAAAACTTGTCTCGTTATCAAAGTCTTCTAGATAGATGTATAGTTCGTGTGGCAAAGCAGCTGTTATGGCATGCAACTTATCGAGGCCAATAAAGAAATCACTGGATAAATTACCGAATCCCTGCTTATATTGATCCCATTGTCGATAGAAATTCAATTCCATATTCGTCCTACGTGTCACTACTGTCCATCCGGGTCCGGCACGCTTAGTATCACAATAGACAGAAAATGGTTCCAGCCCCGTGACATTTATAGTAGTAATTCCTTGAACATCATAAGATGGGGGACAGTAAGCGGGAAATGTGTTTTGTAGACCAGTAATATTCGCATCGAGTAATATTTTGATCAGTTCTCCGGCATCTTTAGGATAATTATCGGTCAGACGTGTCTTCAAATAATCTTTGGCTTTCTCATAAAACTCATCCAATTGATTTCCGATCCTACAGTAAAAAAGTTTCCTATAGATCCTTGTTTTTAATCCAAATTTATTTTTTTTTATTACCTTGACTTTTGTAGATCACTCGCAGTGTTATTTATTTCTGTACCAGTTGAAGCAGAATATAATATAAAGCTGAGCAACGAAAGCACAATCAATGCTGACTTCATGGTGAATCTTTTACATCTATGCTCAAGTCAGGCAAATACACTAGATTATATACGTATGATTCCAGTACATAATTACATATACATGTTGTTATGTACAGATAATCGTGGACATTCTTCGTATTGTTCTATTTCAAATAATATAAGTCACATTAAGATCAAAGATTAATGACGGACAAGACTGTCAAAAATAGATGATTTTTATGAAAAAGTTAGGTTTTAAGTCAGCAAGGGTATGACTTATTCGGTATTCCGATGATAACATAGCTTTTTTGTGTTTTATTAAATCATTATACAAAAGATTGTGATTTGTTTTTGCTATTGAATTGTTTTTCATATATAGCTTAAGAACTGATTACTTTATAAATATTAAACAAAAACAAAGTTTTTTGCTACAAATAAATAAAAAACTTTGTGGTAATTTGAAAGTGTTTGAAATATGCAATTTATTTTTAAATTTAAGAAAAAAGATTAATTAGTTTACTTGGGAAATGGATACAAACATTTGGGTCTAACCAACACTTCAACATTTTTATATGAATATGTGTCAACTCGCCAGTCATACCAATATATTCCTTCACCTCTTAAAGTGTCCACTGTTTCTCCAATGAAATAGGTACCAAAAATATTACTGAAAATTACACATATATTACACAAATATCACAATAAGATCATCTATAATATAATAAGAACAATAATAATAACGTACCAAGTCATACATTTATCGAACCACCAAGCACTTCGATAAATAATTGCACAATTCTTGTCATCATTATCGTTGTCCCTATCAAAAGTTGTAAATTTCATTCCCGAACTATAACTCAGTGAATCTCCAGCATCTCCACTATAGTCTCCTAATATTTTCAATTTATAATCTTGTGCTTCGGATCCAATTAAAAATTCATCATAGCGAGCAAAACGTGTCTCGTTATCAAAGTCTTCTAGATAGATGTATAGTTCGTGTGGCAAAGCAGCTGTTATGGCATGCAACTTATCGAGGCCAATAAAGAAATCACCAGATAAATTACCGAATCCCCGCTTATATTCATCCCATCCTCGAAAGAAGTTCAAATCCATATTTGTTCTACGTGTCACTACTGTCCAACCGGGTCCGGCACGCTTAGTATCACAATAGACAGGAAATGGTTCCAGCCCCGTGACATTTATCGTAGTAATTCCTTGAACATCATAAGATGGCGGACAGTAAGCGGCAAATGTATTCTGCAGACCAGTAATATTCGCTTCGAGTAATAGGTTAATCAGTTCCCCGGCATCTTTAGGATAATTGTCGGTCAGACGTGTGTTTAAATAATCTTTGGCCTTCTCATAAAACTCATCCAATTGATTTCCAATCCTACAGTAGAATTATGTTCTATTTAATCTTGTTTCAAATAGAAATTTATTTTTTCATTACCTTGACTTTTGTAGATCACTCGCAGTATTATTTATTTCTATACCAGTTGAATCAGAATATAATATAAAGCTGAGCAACGAAATTGCCATCAATGTTGACTTCATGGCGAATCTTTTACACTGATGCACAACTGTGGGAAATGCACTGGACTATTTATACGCATGATTCACGTTTATTTGCATGGTAGTGTATATATGTATGACTGGGTATACCTATATATTATTTATTGATATAGTTTATATATTATAGATTTTTATTAGAAAGTTGCGATTATATTTGAAATAAAATCGTCAGCTTCAAGATCAAAGGTTATCGAATATATGTAGGTATCATTGACAGATAGACAAGCAAAAATACAGACAGACAGGCAGGCACGATGAAATTACGATTGTTGCAATAATTTGTAATTTGTACGCATTGTTATAAGTGCTGAATAATCGAATGCGTATTGTGTTAAGTCAGAGCTTAACTCACAATATATTATTAAAATGACAAATCGACAGAAATAGAAAGATTACGTTTGATCTTTTCAATCTTCGAGTTTTTTTTACATATGAATTTTGTACCGTTTAACGTTTATGCAAAGATTACACAGAGCACAACGCAAAGAGGAAGAGTGCAAAAAAAATATATATAATAATAATAAGAATAATAATAACAAGAACCAATGAAATTGCAAAATTAATGACTAACATATAAATATGAAAAGGTTTAAAGAAACAACAAGAAGAATAATTTTGAAATATTTGTGACTTTCAAATACTCTACAGTGTATATCAATTCAATGATAAAGATATTATTTGAACATGAAACTATTTTATATAATTTTTATAACTCTAAAGTGGAAATATTTTTAAACAACAATAACAATGAAATAAAAAAAAAAAAATGGGGCAAATGTGCCCCGAGTGCACGTTTAACTTAAATGGTTCGTATCAATGTGTCTTGCTTTATGGTTCGTCATTGTATTTATGCATTATTTACATTTGTTTTAACGACAATGTTTGACTGTGCATGTGTGTGTGTATGTGCACTGTATGTGTGTGTGTGTACGTAAAGTTTTTCTGTGCGTTCATCTATATTTTTTTTCTCTTTTATTTTTATCATTTATGAACATATTAAAAAATATTTATTTATATTTATGCAACAATTCGCAGCACAATTCTTCATACAAATGTTAAAGCATGCAAAAAAAAATATATATATATATATTTATACGCTGTGCCTGTGCATATGTAACGGTTTTTTGTCACTCAAATTTACACGCCATGTTGTCAATATATGTACGTGTATGAGTGCCAGCAATGTCTTCCTCTTACTCTACTTTTATTTCTGCATGGAAATATATGAATTAAATTGAAGAAGAAGTTGAATTTATACATATTAAAATGTATTTGTCATTCACATTGTCGCAATGTTAATGCAGCAGTTCTTAAAAAAAAAATTTATTTATTTATATTCCAAATTAATATGAATAGTATAATAATTGTAATATAATATTAAATGATAGCAATAAATGCTTAGTTACATTTTATTTTTTACCTCTGCTTATTTTTAATTTTTAAATTTAATTATTTTTTATTATTATTATTATTTTTTTGTTTTTTGTTTTTAATGATTTTTGTCTTATGACATAATAATAAATTTGTTGAAATTATATACATTGCGAAAATTGTGTCGAGCACATTGTTTATGGCTTAATTAGTATACGATTTTTGCAACTGTTCATTATGTTAATTTCAACATAAATAATTTTTTTTAATTTTGCATACATTTCGATTTAATTGTTAAATATTTTTATTTTTAATTTTTTCAACTTATTATCTGTAGCTTTTTTTTTTGTTTTTTTTTTTTTTATTTAATATAAATTTGAATTTGTTTAAGCTTTTTATTATTATTATTTTTATTAGACTTAAATAGTTTTTTTTTTTTCTAATATTTATTTTTATTTTTAATTTTTATATAAAGTTTTATTTTTAATTTTTTTTTTTAAATATAATTTTATTTTTTTATTTATGTTTTTTTTTTTTTTAAATATAATTTTATTTATTTATTTATTTTTTTTTTAAATTTTAAATAATATTTTTATTTTTACTTCCCTTTATTTTACTTTTAAAAATTCTGATCTTTATTTTCAATTTTCAAATTTGTGTATAAATAAATAAATAAACGTTCAAACAGATTTCGATTTGTTTCATTTCCACTGTTTCACATGCACTTACAGCATTTGTAGTGCAGCATTTAAAAAAAAATCCTGCCATAGAACAATTTCACGTTATGTTTTTTTGCCAGCTCGTTCATGGCATTTATGTTGCTTTCTTTGTACTATTTTCTGTTGTTGTTGTTGTTGTTCTCTTTTTGCTGACTATCGTTGTTGTTATTGTTGCTGTTGTTTTTGATACTCCCCAACGTTGTCGTTGACACTTCCTGTTTTTGTTTTTGTTTTGTCCTTTGCAGCAGCAGTCGTGTCGCGACTCGTGAATCGCGTTTTAAAGTGCAATTTTATGAGCCGTTAACAGCACATTACGTATACGTATATTGCATGCAGTCTGTGCGCGCACACTTCACACACACAGACACACTTACAAATACACACAGACATGAACAAACTCTAGCACTAGCTGTGCCATAGATTAAGTTATTGTTGATTTGCAGATTTGACAATTTATTGAAGCAGAAAATTCGCAATTTTACAAATTTATTGCTAAAGTACCGAATGGGTTGGGCAAGCAGTTTCACGATAGAGAAAGGTAGGATGAGCAGAGGGGAGGTTGGTACGTTGGGCGTGTATAGCTACCATCTGTTGTTCAATTTTTTATTTATATTTCAGTTTTAAGACACTTGACAGTTACGCACACACACACACACATATATATATATATATATACAAATGTATATTTGCACGTTATACAAAACTGGACGACAGAGATATTAATTGGAAAGCATATCAAGAAAATGCCAAACAAAATCTAAAAACTATAGTTTAGTAATGTTCCAGCAGATGCTCTGCAATTTTTTCATATAAAAAAAGCTACGCTAAATACTATAGTTTGTGCAATGCCAAACAAAAAGCTTGAAATTTTATATAATTGCATTTTCTTTTTTTTTTTTTTGCATATTATTTGAATAAATAGAGTTTGATAAAATGCGAATGCGATGATATGTACAGCACGAGGTATTATTGGAATTTAAAATCAAGTTATATTTAAATGCAGAATTATGAGACAGCCGAAAAGTATGCATTAATATATGTTAAGCATTTATGCAATTTTCATTAGTGGAAAATAAAATAAAAATATGCATCATTATTTAAAAGAATTTTGCAACTATTATTTCTTAATTTATCATTTTTATATTTATATTTATTTGTTTTTCAATTAATTTTTTTTTTTTTGGGATATCAAACATTTTTTTTTGTACATTAATTCTTTAAAGTTTTCTTTAAATTTAAAAATTTTGTTGGACGTTAGCTAACTGAATTTTACATGGTAATATTATGTTCTGCAGCTCCACTAAATCTCTCTAGAATAGCATACATATATTTTGTATGTGTACTATGTAAATTCGATTTTAATAATTGGAATTTATCGGGTTGCAAATTTTGTGGCTAACAAATTGTGTAGTATACTTTACAGCGCGTGCGACTGCTGCACTTGTTCACAATATATATGTACAAGTGTGAGTAGCATGCGTCAGTGTATATATATGTGTATGTGTGGATTTTAGTAAATTTAATTGCTTTTTAATGGCAGACTGTCGATGTGTTTTTGTAGCAATATTTTTCAGCTCGATTGATTTGGCAGTTAACACTCATCAAAAGTGGGCGACAAACAAATTTGAGAGAAATTATTTTCAGCAATTGCAAATTGCCGCCTGTCAACGCCTTCAACTGCTTCACACAAACATACATAGGGTAAGAGACTAAGAGATATAGAAAGAGAGAGAGAGAGAGAGAGAGAGGAAGAGGAACAGAGTGAGGAATGAGGAAGCATAAGGAAGAGGCGTGCTTGCGTCTGTTGTTCACTGTCGCTGATCGCATGTTAAGCTGACGTTCAACATGACAAGACGAAAATGAAACGAACGCAACAAGCGGAACGAAGGATGCAGCAATATACTTGAGTTAACTTCGTCTTCTTCACATTGTATGAATTTGTAGTTGTGTGTGTGTATGTCTGTGTGTGTGTGTGTGTATGATTGCCTGCTTGAATGACATGCCTGTTGCCAATTCCTTTTCTCAATTCTATGCATTGACATGACATTAGATTGTAACTTTGACTACTTCGCATTTGATACTTTGGCTTCATTGGTTTCTCCATTGGTTCATTTGAATCCCTTTGCTGATGTGACAAATTGACAGATGCAAATATGTATAAAATATAACTGACAAACGTATTAATAATCTGCAATGCATAAACTCAGCTGAGCTTAAAATGCTAAGTCAAAAGTTTAAATGAATGCAATAAAATAATTACAAGATGATAAAATTTATTGTCAATATTGTCAATGTAATAATTTAATATTTTTGCTTAGTTTTTATTTTTTAATTTTTAACACATTAAATATTTTCTTTATATTTCATAAAAGTGAATATTATATTTTATGTTTTTATTAAAATTTTTGTTTAGCTTAGCTTCGCATTTGGGTCTGCGAATGAAATATCTTCGGCCCGCTGAAGATAAATTTGATTTTTTGTTTTTATTATTATTTTTTATTAATAATTAATTAATTTAATAATAATTTATTTACTATAAAAAAAAAACAATTTTTTAAACAGAATTTAAATTAAAATAAATGTAAAAAATAAATAAATATTTTTTTAATAAATATTTAAATAAATATTTAATAAATATGAAAAAAAAAATCAAATAAAACCTATAAAAATTTTGCTTTGAATTATGAAAAAGGAATTTAAATTTCCATTATAAAAATAATAATAATTTCAAAGGTAGAAATGTCAAAATCATTTAAGTTTCAGTCTGAAATACTAGGCGATCAGAAACTAACAGCAAGTCGCAGTACTAATTTTATTCTTAACATGAAAATGTTAATTTTAACAGCAGGAATGAGAGAGATAATATTACCAGCAACTACAGAAAATTGTGTGGCATACTTTCGGGCAGTGAACTGAAATTAAAAATTCTTTTAATTTTCGGCTGACTATGTGCTGCTATTCTCTGATCGCCTTGGTATCAAAAATTTATTATGCCTTTATATCTCTACGGTGCTGGGGTATAAATATATATAAATTACTTGAAATCGATGAAATTTTAATTAATTGCGAGTTTCGAAAGCGTTTCTTTTGTTTGCATGCAAAATATTTGATTGCAGTTGAGTTCAAATTCTTAATTAAATCAAACTGTTTTTACAATATGTTCGTTAAAATTGCAATTGATTGCATTTAAAAAATATTTTCTTTGCAAAATATGCGGCTAGCAATTTTTCATAATTTTTAATGAAACACGAACGACACAACACACACAACAACAACAACATTAAGAAAAAAAAAACTCTAAAAAAAAAAATACATGACAAGCATAAAATGCAAAAAAAAAAAAAAAATCAACAAATGATAAAAATAAAGTAAAATAAATAATAACAAATGCAACAAAAAAATTAAAATTCCATTTATGTTGTGGTCTTAATATAATATTTTACAAAATACTGTGTGCATATACAAAATATAAAGCATGTACGACTAGTTAGATATCCTATAAATCAAAACTGTAAATTTGTCTTGAGAATTTAATTTTACAAATAATTTTAATTTTAGCAGAAATTACAGAAATTTATTTATATTTAATTTCTTTTAGTTAGAGTTACTCTATTTACAATTTTACAGGGTATACAACAAATATTGCCAGCTGTGTACTTGCAAAAAAAAAAAAACTATGTTAAAATTTCGTACATATATTTTCTTCCCTTTTATTTTATTTTATTTTTATTTTTTTTTTGTTGTTCGACTACAACGTTTGCATAACAAGGCCACGGCGGGTGAATATAACTGATACGCCCGCTGCCACGCCCACCGTGCAAACGAATATGACATGTTTATTATTTACTTGCTCCACATTTGCAACACAGACATAGCGCACGCACGTAGAGCAACAGCAGCAAGGGACAGGCACCGGTGGTGTTAGCAGGCATCAGATCGCGTAGGCGACAGCGACAGCCACGGTGTTGATGATGGTGATGGCGATGGCGATGGCACCGTCGACGATGGCAACGGGCGAATTGTGCTTGTAAATTATAATTCAATTAATGAATTTGCGCTGCGAACTAATTTGCTTACCCCGAGGAGTGGGCGGCAATAACTGTAGGATGGGCGGGCAACGTTTGCTCATCACTGATGCGCAGCACGTATGTGAGACAAAAAGAGAAATACTCTAAAGGGGGAGATGTTAAGAGAGAAAAAAAAATAAATGTGTGAGTAACAAACAAAAAAAAAACAAAACAAAAAAATGAATGCTAAAATAAAGTTGATGTGTTGAAAATCCGCCAAAAATCCACGAGAGCAGCAATAAAGCTCGACAAAAAATCTCGTGTGGTTGTTAAAATTGTGCGGAGCATTGCATAAAATTCAGTTTCGAAATACATTGACGAGCAAGAGCATGGCGTAGAGTGCACAGAGTATGGCAGGGGGGGATGGATTGTAACAGTCTTGTATTTCATTTTTTATGTTTATTGTCGCTTATCGCCTGCTGCCTGCCGTTGCCGCTTGCTGCTTGCCGCCTGCTGCCTGCTGCCTGCTGCTCTTACTGTTGCTGTTGCTGTTGCTGTTGGGGGTCCTGTCATTAGAGTCCTGGCGCTAAGATGAAAAAGAGTAAACACTGCGATGAAAAAACGTTAACAACTCTCTTGGGCATGCATGTGTATGTATATGTGTCAGTGTATGTGTGTATTTCTGTGTGTGTTGCGAGTTGCGAGATGCTATGCTGGCTCATAACAAAAAGCGTTACATACAATATCTGAATATATATGTTTTTATATGCATACGTATATCTATGTATGTATGTATGGCATGTGTTTATATATGTTTGTGCATATGTATGTGTGTGTGTGTGTGTGTGTGTGAGTACGTGTAACTTTATTAGCAGCCTCCTGGCTCTGTGTGTTACCTTGTCAAAGTTATGAAAACGACTGGGGAACACCTTTTGGCCTCCTGCCTTGTACCTATCTACTGCCACACATGCCACATGCCACACATGCCACAATCCGCATGCTACCGCCCGACTCTAGCTCTAGCCGTGTGTGAAATTAGTTTAGGCTACGTGAACAGAAAAGAAGCAAAACATAAACTATATAAAATTTAAATCTTTAATCACAAACATGAATAATGCAACAGCAACAGCTCAAAAAAAAAAAATAAATAAAAAAAATTAAGGTAAATTATTTGTAGATAAAATTTATAGTAAGAGATTATAGAGAAAAAAAATAGAAAAATAAAATTAAGAGTTGATAATGAACAATTGGCAAGCTAATATAATTTAATATTTTTAAGAAATTTAAATTCGAAAAATTCTAAAGATTTTTAAACTTATATTAATTAGTTTTACATATAAAAATATTTAGACTGATATTCGCAAAGGCAGCGTTGAGTATAATTATTGTATATATAGCTGCTGGAAATTATTAGAAATATATATACCAAGTTTCATAATAGCTTAAAAAACTGACTAACAGACCGAAAGATACACAGACTGATAGACAGACAGACAGCCTAAAGCAGAAATTTCAATTATCAAACCAAAAAAAAAAATAAAACTCATTTTGAAGCAATAAGTTGAAATTTCGCATACAGTGAGAGACAGAAAGAGAGAGAGAGAGAAGGAGATAACATATATATATATATATATATATATATATATATATACGAGTATAACGGTATAAAACGTTCTTCATGCATAATTTTCAGGTGTTGGCTGTGATGCTAGTGCAAATTTATCATATATATATATATATATATATATATTTTTTTTTTTTTCAACTTAATATTTTTTGCAAATGATGCGACAAGACGATGATGCTCAACACTCGACGCTCGACGCTCAACATTCGATGCTCGATGCTCGGGTATAAAATCTCGGCATGGCGCGTGTTCAGCTTGCTTGGGTCATTTAAATGCAGATTGCAATGAGCAGCGGAATGTGCTTGACTTGCTGGGTGTGAGAGAGGAAGAGGCACTAGGCTGCTTCCTCTTTTAAAAGAGAGAGAGAGAGAGAGAGGGAGCAGTATTTGCATAATGGCGGCGACACATTGTAGCGGAAACGGAAAGCCAAAGCCCGCCTCACTTGCAGGTGTCCATGAGTCGTGCTTATGACTGCTTGAGCTCACTGTGCGTCCAGCCGTGTTACTACCCCAGACCCACAGCCATAACCAGCAAGCTTTTCTGCTCTTCTACCTCATCACTTGCTTCGTTCTCTGTTTATACTCACACACACACACACACACACACACACACATAAATTGTATCTGCAGTTCCTCAGTGCCGTCAGTGAACGGATGCTGGGTTTGCATTGCCCAAACAATTGGGTTGTCGTCGTCATCTGGCACCACAAGAAATGAACATGAACTGTGCCCAGTTTTGCCAACGTACACCGTGCATTCTAGCAGCAAGCACAGCACAAACATTTTTCATTTTAATTCAAGTGCAATAAATAAGCAGAGCTACTGAGCAAATGCAATGTCAGGTGATAGCGATGCATTACAATGTGATTCTCACACCAAATCCCACTCCCTGTATCCCATCCCATTCCAAGAAGCAACCAATATAATGTACAATACTACAAAAGGTAGAAACAAACAATAGCAAAGCTTTGACCAATGCCTGCAGCTATAACAAGCTATGACCAATAGCCAATTTACACTTTGCACACACACAGAATGGTGAAAGAGAGAGAGAAAGAGAGAGGAACAGATAAAAACATTGGAAAATTGCAGCCGCTTTTCAACTTTCTTTTGACTTTCTTAATTAGTCAGGCAATGAACATAGTTTTTTTTTTACTACTTAGCAAGCTTCAAAGCTTCAAAAGAAAAGCTTTAAGCGCATTTTTCATTTAAAGTTACTAAAAGCTATTCAAAACTATTAAAGCTCATTGCTCAGCTACTTATGAATAATTGAAGCTGCTAAAAAGGCTTTGAAATTGAACAAATAAAGTTACCAAATATTTTTCAAATATATTTAAGCTTATTTCTTTTAAAGCTCTTGAAAATTGCGCAAGCTGCTTAAAGCTTTGAAAATCTGCTTTGAATTGTTTACACGGCATGCTCTTCAAACGCTTTGTATATTTTACAGAGAGCAGAATTTTAGGTAATATCTGAGCTCATTATATTAAAAGCACATAGAAAGCTTTAAGCTGATTAAATTTAGGGAAAAATAGCAGTTCTTCTATAAATTGGCTAGCTCAGCAAAACTGCTTTTAAATTTATCAAAATATTGCACAAAAATATCTCAAAGCTTATTACTTTGAAAGCACATGGAAAGCTCAAAGCTTCTTAAATATGTTCAAGTAGCTTAAAGCGTTTGCAGTTTTGCTATATATATTGCACACTGGGCATGCAACATCAGGCTGTTGTATGATGAAGCTGCCGCTACTTGTAAGTAGTTGTTATTGTTATTGTTGCTGTTGCTCGTTGTTCGTTGTTCGTTGTAATTGTTGTTGGTTTTATGTTTATGTTGCCACATCGTAACCGGGCACGCATGAAGCCGCGACGTCGACAGCAAGCGACGACATTGAGTGTGGCAAGTGAAGAGAATGTGGGGGGGGAGATGTCTACGATTCAGTCTCATATGCGATGCAGCGATGAAAGATGCTGTAGCAGCTGCAGCTGCAGCAGCAACTGCGACTGCGACTGAGGCTGCGGCTGCGGGCGGGCGGTGTCAACCATTGTCAGTAGAGTTTGCGAATACGGATGCGAATGTGGCCTGCGGGTGGAGCAACAAGAAGAACGCAGCAGTGGCAGTTGCAGTGAGAGTTACGGTAGAAACAGCAGCAGCAACACCAGCAGCAACAGCAGCTGCTACCGTAGCTGTAGCTGTAGTTACTGGTGTGGCATAAATTTCGTTGCGGTTGCACGTGAAAATTGCATTTGGCTAGCATTTGGTTGGGTTACTGTTACTGAGGCTGTATGTGTGTGTGTGTGTGTGTCTGTGTGTGCAGGTCTGATTGTATGTGTGCATATGTATTGTGCCCCTTTTACGTGCTGTGCAAATTGTGGACTTA
Organism: Zaprionus obscuricornis; assembly: GCA_037044475.1. Classification (NCBI taxonomy): domain Eukaryota; kingdom Metazoa; phylum Arthropoda; class Insecta; order Diptera; family Drosophilidae; genus Zaprionus; species Zaprionus obscuricornis. The sequence continues at coordinate 28,156 of JBAMBR010002929.1, forward strand.
AATGTTTATGCGATGGTTTGGGCCCAGAGTCACTGCCACTATGACTATTCACATTCACATTCACATTCACATTCGCATCCGCACCCCATTTGGCCGTTTGTTTATTAAGCTTTTTGGCCAAAATAGAAAAAGGTGTTGAATGCCACTCGCTAGCTGCTTTTTATTGCCACAAATACACAAATATACACACACACACACACATAGACATAGAGATCTCTAAGTGCAGAAGCAGCTGCAAAATAAATATATATTTTTATTTCTTCTCTTCACCATTCTTTATTTTGTTGTGTTTGCCATAGTTGCCAGCCAGGGCGAGCAGCGTATAAATTAAACGCGTTACAGCTGGCAACCGCAGCGATTTCTTCTTCATTTTTTCGATTTTTTTTTTTTTCGTTTTTTTTTTGGCTCGCATTAATTCGCATTTGCACCCGCAAAAGCACTTAATGCAGCACTGCCAGCATCTCAGCAACGTAAGCTTGCCTGGTAGCATGGCAGCATGGCAGCATGGCAGCGTGGCGGTGTCGCTTCAAGCGTATACAAAATTTAAATAAGAAACAAATCGAAGTAATGGTCCTCATCCTTGCTATGCCACCCACCTCCCACTTTTTTTTACATTTCATCGCATCTCTCTCTATCTCTCTCCTGCCAGCAGATAGCAAATGCCAAATGTTCAATGTAGTAAAAGGCAATCAAAAAGTAGAGAGACAAAAGAGAGTAAGTAAGAAAGAGAGAGACAGGGAGAGAGAGAGAGAGAGAGAGAGTCACACTATAGAAATTGTTGAAGACGAAGCCATCGGCATAATGAAAAAATAAAAAAAAAAAGATGTTGAAGAGGATGAGGAAGACAAAAAAAAAAAAAAAAAAAAAAGGAAAGAAAAATCCGTAGTCGAACATCCTACGAAATGAAATTCATTGAAGCGTTGGGCGCACCATATTAAAGGGCATTAATGAAATTATACAGCTACCATCGAGTGCAGTCACAAGAGAATGTTGAGCTGAATGCCACACAGAAGATGCCACACCCAATATCTATGCTAGTCCCTTACTATCTCATTACGAACTCTCTAAGATCTTCAATAGGCAATTGCATATAAGAAGTTGACTGTAAAGAATTCTCATTATTTTTTGAGCCAACTTTGGATTCAATTTATTTTATTATCATTTATCAAATTTAAGAAAAATAGGTAAAAAAAATATATAAATATTTAAATTTAAAATAAATGAAATATAAATAAAATATATATAAAATTTAAATAAAATATAAATAAAATATAAATAAAATATAAATAAAATATAAATAAAATATAAATAAAATTTAAATAAAATATAAATAAAATATAAATAAAATATATAAATAAAATATATAAATAAAATATATAAATAAAATTTATAAGATAAATATATAAATAAAATATATAAATAAAATATATAAATAAAATATATAAATAAAATATATAAATAAAATATAAATAAAATATAAATAAAATATAAATAAAATATATAAATAAAATATATAAATAAAATATATAAATAAAATATATAAATAAAATATATAAATAAAATATATAAATAAAATATATAAATAAAATATATAAATAAAATATATAAATAAAATATATAAATAAAATATATAAATAAAATATATAAATAAAATATATAAATAAAATATATAAATAAAATATATAAATAAAATATATAAATAAAATATATAAATAAAATATATAAATAAAATATATAAATAAAATATATAAATAAAATATATAAATAAAATATAAATAAAATATAAATAAAATATAAAAATAAAATATAAATAAAATATAAATAAAATAAATAAAATAAATAAAATAAATAAAATAAATAAAATAAATAAAATAAATAAAATAAATAAAATAAATAAAATAAATAAAATAAATAAAATAAATAAAATAAATAAAATAAATAAAATAAATAAAATAAATAAAATAAATAAAATAAATAAAATAAATAAAATAAATAAAATAAATAAAATAAATAAAATAAATAAAATAAATAAAATAAATAAAATAAATAAAATAAATAAAATAAATAAAATAAATAAAATAAATAAAATAAATAAAATAAATAAAATAAATAAAATAAATAAAATAAATAAAATAAATAAAATAAATAAAATAAATAAAATAAATAAAATAAATAAAATAAATAAAATAAATAATATAAATAAAATTTAAAATAAATTGTATAAATTTGAAGTAATTAGCAAACATTAATTTGCATAAAATGCAATGCGATCAATTGGCAAACAAAGTGCTTATCGATAAATTGGCAACTAAAGCTCAGGCACAGACACAGAGACAGTCACCGTACGCTGTAAGCCACAGCTGTGGTGCTGGTAATGATATGCTGTTGAAGTATCGAATCCACAACATACACACACACACACACACATATACAAGCTTAGAGCGACTGGCCATAATACTCGAAGCACTTGAAGCAGCCACATCACCACCCACTGTAATGCCGTTCAATGAAGCGTAAAGAGTAACAAAGAGCTTAGGGCCCAACACTTAAATAGAACGAAACGTTCTTAATCACACCATAGATACGTAGTGCAGATACGTAAAACTTGTACTAGTAGATGAGAAAGTAGAAGAGAGAGGGAAGATATAGCCGTAGCAGAAGTAGAGCATTTTAAAAGTGAGCACAAAATGCCAAAACGGTTTTACACAAGCAACTTGAAGTTTCTTTCGACATTTCAGTCAGCTGTCAATGCTGTTGCGACTCCTACTTTACTTCTGGACTCTTCGTTTCTTTCCCTCTCTAACACTATGGCATTCTCACTGGGTGTATCTGTATATAAGCGCTTACAATTTTTTATTTTTTATTTTTTTTTTTTGTAGAAAATAAAGTGCAGCAGAAAACAGCCAAAAACAGTTGCTGCTGCGGCATAAAAAATAATCAAACCGAAGCTACTGAACGTTTTGCGGCCTCCTCTTCTTTGTCGTCATCTTCATGCTTCGCTCTTCATTCTTTATTCCTCATTCTTCCCTTCGTCTTCATCAACATCAACGGCATGTCCTTATCCACGTGGCATTTTTTTTTTTTTTTTTGGGGGCTAGTTGCTTCGACTATTCGATGCTTTGGCACTTTACTTCCGTTTTTTGCACTTTGCATACAAAGTACCGTTAACTACTAGCATCAGTTTTGCCTCACACAACAATCAGAGGTGATGGTTGAGTGACTGGACTAAGGGAAGTAAAGTGAAGAGTGTTTCCTCCTCTCTCTCTCTCTCACTCTCTCACTCTCTGACATTGCGGTTTTACACAGATTTCTGTTTGTTTTTTTTTTTTCGTTCCGCATTTCGGCAGCTTTTAAATGGTTTCCTTATGGAAATTTCATTGAAATGTTACGCCAGAAAAGTAGTGAAAGAGAAAGGCGAAAATGTAAGAAGAATGAATGGTGAGAGCAGCTAAAGAATAAGAAGCAGGCACAGATTTGAGCTCAACAGTTTGCTTCATTGGCTCATAACTTTGGTGCATCGTTAATGTTAAGTATACGCCATGAATTGGTCTTTAGCTGAGAATTCAAGATGTTGATATGATATTATAATATTATATATAAAGTATTTGATATCTTTTCAATATTTTTTGTAAATTTGTAAATGCATTACAGTAACATTTAAATTTTATACATTTTGTTATGCAACGGTTCTGTGTTTATTTTATTTTAATTTCGATTACAATTTTATTATTTTTGTACATAGCATATAGAAGTATATAATTTGTATATTATTTCTTCATTAATTTATTTGAGAATATTTTTTTCCATGTTCATGATGTTTTTCCATTTGTGATGAAAGCATCGTGATATTGACCAGATTGAGTAGCACATTATCAATGGCAATTAGTGTAAAAATAGAAACCATAAACATATTACAATGCGCCATATTTGTTTTTATGCTGACATATTTTTTATAAATGAATTTTATAATTTTTTTTATTTTATTTATTTTTTTTTTTTTTTTTTTTATATATATATATATATTATATATATTATTTTTGTCGGGCTTAAGGATTTGCTCGATGATTTTGTTGTACATATGTTTCTTATGAAAATGTATTACACATTATAGAGAACTGACAAATTTTGTAATGTAAATAATGATTGCTGAGTTCTAATATAAAATTATTATTATTATTGTATACTGTTCAGTTATATATATATATATATAATATATGGTATATATGGTATATGATAGATATATCAAAATTCAAAATTAGTTATGAATTATTGCTTTTGCCACATTCACAATAACTAATGCGATAATAATATAACAAGCGGTCACTGTAAATATCACAATATGTTTTTCCAAACTGTTCATTCCAGTAATTTCTTTTTTTTTTTTATATTATATAATATATATAATGTATACAATTTATTTTTGAAAAAAATTTGCAAAATAATTTATTATTGAGAATTTTCTATTAATTTGCCATATTAGCATGAAAAATAACGCTTTAAAATATATATGTATTTTTTTTTAAATAATTTTTATATATTTATTATTTACATATTTTTCATATGGAAAATTTGACAAGTTTTCGTATGATATTTTGATCAATTTTTTGTGCATAAATTCTCAATAATATTATAAAGAAGTGTGAAAGATAGAGTTGGAATCAAATCAAATTTCCACAGATTTTTCTCATTAGTTTTAATATGCTTAGAAGTTTAGACATCTCAGAAGTCCGATGTATAGACGTATGGCTATTATTCAATTGATTCTTTGCAAGAATATTTGTATATACTCATGTAATCTTCTGCCACGCCTTCGTATATACATTTTCTGATGCCTTATGAATAACGCGTATAAATATCATAGTTCTTTGATTTTTTATAGTCATTTAGCACACATCGCTGAGCATAAATTGCACTTGCAATTGTCTAGAAGTTAACGACGTTTTTCAGCTGTCTTCTTATTGTCCGATTGCTTGCTATTGTTTTTTATGTTCTCTTCTTTTTTTTTGTAAATAAATATATATATATATATTTTTTTGGTTATTCACCTTTTTTTTCAGGTTTTTATGTACTTTCAGGTTTTTTTTTTGTTTTTCTGTTTGTATTTTGTCTAAAGCCTGTAACTGGGCCGCCCAGAGGTCATAATTTCTCGTTAAGCCCACAACGCAAATGGCACTTTTACCTAAATGGACCATAAGGCGTTAAAATGTTGTTATCGCCCCGCTGAAACTCACAAACACACACACACATACAGAGAGAGAGAGAGAGAAAGATACACATCCCTGAAATGCCATTGCTTGAACTGAAGCTTGTGCAATAAAACGCCAAAAAATACATTTCGATTATGCGCCATGAGTTTTGTTTTTGTTTTTTATTTCTTTAAATTTCTTTTTACCGTTGCTCTTTTTTTTTTTGCAGCCCTTAACAACAATTGAATGCGCTTGTGGCTTAAGTTAATCGAATTTACCGTTGTGCTGTAATAAAAAAATTTGCCCAACAGCAAAAAAAAAAACGAATAAAATAAAATATAATTTGCCTGAAAGCCAAAAAAAAAAAATATGCTACATGCGCATAATTTTATAGATGATTTTCTTGAAGTAACACAACATAAAAGTAAATGCGCAAAATCATTGCAATTGTTGCTGCTGTCTGTTATACAAAATGTTTACAAATTCTAAATAAAACTACAAAATTATATTTTCTATGCTATATTAATCAATTATTTGATTTTGATTTTCTTTTGTTTTTTTCGTTTTTCTTTTTTTTGTGTTTTGAATTAAATTTTCAGTCAGTAAAGAATATATAAAATATTTTGTTATTCCAATGTGTTGCTTATGTGATATTTGTTGGTAAGTTTTATAACAAATTAAAGTACAAGAAGTTTACTTTAAAATTTTTTAATAAATGTAAATAAATTTTTAATAAATTTTTTATATAATTTTAGCTGCTGTAGACGTACAATCAAATGTCTGTTAATGGTAATTCTTATAGTTTTGGTTGCAATACTCATTTTGGCATTGATTATATATTATAGTGGATTTCGTAAAAAATCAAGTGACTCTAGTAACATTTCGACTACTACTGCATCTTCTAAATCTCTTATTGTTGATGATATTATTTCAAGAAGCTTATCATATATTCGCACACAATTTTAGTTTTGGAAACAAAAACTTTAAATGAAATTTAAAAAAAAAAAAAATGTTAAAAAATTATAAAAAATGTAAGATAATAATAGAAACTTGTAATTTTCATGTTTAATAAATATAATGACTAAGTATTTGTAAGAGCAAATTATTTTATTGTTAGCAATTCTTGCAGATATCTTCTATGTGTATGTGTGTCTGGGATTTAGCTCAGCTGAAGCAACAATTTTTGTTTGCACGGCTGTGCTTTATTGTTTATTGTATATTTTGTACGTTTTAATGTTTGCATATTTGTGTGTGTTGTCAATGTCTACATAATGTGTGTCTCTCTCTCTCTCTCTCTCCCCCCCTCTCTCTCTCTCCTCTCTCTCTCTGCCAGTCTGTCTGTTTTGTGTGTATGTTTGCCTTTGCCTTTGCTTTTGCTGTTGCCGTTTTGTTTTTGCTTTTCTTCTATTTGCAACTGCTGACGGCAGACAAGGCGTATGCGCAATTTATTTGCATATGATGACCGGCATTGCGTAAAAATTAATGAAAGGCAATTAAAAGCATTCGGAAATGTAATAAAATGTGCGTAATGTGCATAACCACAGCAAAAGCAGCAACAACAACAACAACAGCAGCAGTAGCAGTAGCAGTATCAGCAACAACAACAATAAGTAAGAAGAGGAAGCTGAAGAAGAACAACAAATGAAATGTTTGCTTAATGCAAATAATATAATAATATTATACGCACAAAACTGTCAACTATAAATAAACAATTTTAAATTGCGACAACAACTTTCACACACACACACACACACACATGTCTGTGGCACTTGCAACAATAAGTATTACAATATTCACGTTTCACAATTGTATGGAATGCAATTTGTTTGAGCAACATTTTGTTTATGCCTATGAAAATTGCCAAATAGTTAAATTGAAAATTGAATTCAATTGCATTGAATTGTTATTGCTGTTGTTGTTGTTGTTGTTGCTCTTGTTGTTGTTGTTGTTCGTGTTAAAAGCCAAATTGAATTTGTTTTTAGGTTTTTAGTTTATTCTCAGCAAAATGGCAAATCAATTGGCATGACAATTGCCATTTGTGTTATTTCACCACATGCACTTCATTCGCTTGTTGTTTTATACCCTGTAATAATATATCAATAACAATATATACCCTGTAAATTTATTATACTTTATCATATTACTTATGCAGCTCAACATTTTGCAGTTACAGGGTATCACATAATGTATTGCTGCTGCTGCTGTTTGTCATGTTTTTTTTTTTGTAGTCATGCCACAAATCGGTAACAAACGTTACACAGTGTCGCAACATGATGATACTGGGGTACACAGTGTGTGTGCGACGCTGGACGCACGTTACGCGGCGCGTTCATTGTGGAATCTGCTGCATTATTGCGATTTTACACGCCGCTGCACTCGAAAACTGAAACGGACAATAAGCTTCACTTGGACAACAATAAGTTAGTCAGTTTTGTAGCTGCTGTTAAGGGCGTCCCTTGGCCAATGGGCAATGGGCAATGGGTAAATTGGGCGTGGCAGCCGCATCGTTGTCGTGGCCATCATTGCCACTGTCCGCCGCTAAAAGCTTTTTGATTATGAAAAATGTTCGAAACATATGCTCCAAATGACTGCAGAGCGTGCAAAGAAGATGAAGAAGCGCCAACCAACAGCAACAGTAGCAACAGTAGCAACAGTAGCAGCAGTGGCAGCAGTAGCAGCAATAGCAACAGCAGACGATAAAGAGTAAGAAAATGTATGGCAGAAGCTTGCGCATTCTCTCTCAGTCTCTTGTACTGTGCTTTTTACACTGCACTACAAAAGTATGCGTATATGATCCAATTCTAAGTACAAGTACATACACACACACACACACACACACATACACATATATATATGTTATACACGTACTCTCAACATTTCTGTAAGTGAACATTTTTTATTTCTCAACTGCATTTCACTTGCTTTTCAAGTTGTTGCTGTTGCTGCTGCTGTTGCTGCTGTTGCTGTTGTTGTTGTTTTTGTGGCTCTTGTTTATTTGTGGCTTGTCTGAAATTCTGGGCAAGTATTTGTTTTTGTGTATTTTTTTTTTGTTGCTGCTGCTGTGGCTAGTAGAAGTTGCTTTCTGCTGCATTGTTAATGGTTGCACCATTTTATTTCGAAATTAATAAAGTGGCAAAAAAAAAAGAAGCAAAATAATAAAACAAACCAAACGACGAAAACTACTTCAAGAGTTTCCACTGGTTGCTAACAAACTTTTCTATATACACACACACACACACATACACACACACAGACACACACACACATACATACATTATTTTCTATTCATTTTTTTTTGCTCTATTTTATTTTATTTTTATTTTATGCAAACAGAAAGTTGTTGAAAATCTTGTTTTAATGAAGCAGCAGTTGCAAAAATTTATTAATAATTTGATTTCAATTTAATAGGCTAAATAACATTGGCTGCAAATTTTACAGCAGTAAAAGTGGAATAAAAAAAAAAAAAAAATATAAGAAATTATTCAAGCTTAAAGTTACTAATGTGCTTTTGAAGTATGCAAAAAGCTGTAAATTAAATGCAGCTTTAATGAGCTTTATATTTGTATTCATATAATTTGAACAAAAGCTATAAATTGAACTTAGCTTCAATGAGCTTTATATTTGTTAACATATTTGCTGTACAAGTAACGCTTTAATGAGCTTTTAGTTGAAATATTTTCAAGTTAAATTTTATTGCAGTAAAAGTGAAATTCAAAAAAAATATAATAGAAATTATTCAAGCTTAAAGTTACTAATGTGCTTTTAAAGTATGCAAAAAGCTGTAAATTAAATGAAGCTTTAATGAGCTTTATATTTGTCTGCATATAATTTCAACAAAAGCTATAAATTGACCTAAGCTTTAATGAGCTTTATATTTGTTAACATATTTGCTGTACAAGTAACGCTTTAATGAGCTTTTAGTTGTGATATTTTTTAGGTTAAATTTTATTGCAGTAACAGTGAAATTCAAAAAAAAATATAATAGAAATTATTCAAGCTTAAAGTTACTAATGTGCTTTTAAAGTATGCAAAAAGCTGTAAATTAAATGTAGCTTTAATGAGCTTTATATTTGTATTCGTATAATTTCAACAAAAGCTATAAATTGAACTTAGCTTTAATGAGCTTTATATTTGTTTACATATTTACTGTACAAGTAATGCTTTAATGAGCTTTTAGTTGAAATATTTTCAAGTTATTGCCGAAAAGTTTTACAGCAGTAAAAGTGAAATTCATAAAAAAAATATAATAGAAATTATTCAAGCTTGAAGATACTAATGTGCTTTTGAAGTTTGGAGAAATCTATAAATTAAATGGAGCTTTATATTAGTATTAATATTATGTCAACCGCAGCTATAAATTGAACTAAGCTTTAATGAGCTTTATATATGTCTACATATACATATATTATCCAAGTAACTTGCAATTAAATTGTCATTATATAAAACACTTTAATGAGCTTTTAGTTGAAACGTTTTCAAGTTATTAGCATATAGTTTTACTGCAATTAAATTAAAATTTGTGAAAAATAATAAAAATTATTTAAGCTTTAAGATACTAATGAGCTTTTTAAGCTTGAAAGAAAGTTATTAAATAACGCAAGCTTTAATGAGCTCTTTGAACATACAAAAGTTACTAGACATTAACTTTCCATCATTTTAAATGCTTTAATGAGCTTTTAGTGTAAAGGTTTTCTAACCATTGGAGGGAAGTTTTATTGCAGTAAAATTGAAACTTTGTGAATATAATGAAAATCATGTATGCTTTAAGATACTAATGAGCTTTTAAGCTATAAATTAAGCCAAGCTTTAATGGGCTTTATATTGATTTTAATGTTCCCTACAAAAGTAACTAGAAATTAAATTTCCATGATTTTAAATGCTTTAATGAGCTTTTAGTTGAAAGTCTTTAAGGCCTGAGTTTAAGCATTTCAAGCCTAAATAAAGCTTTTTGCTGTTTGCTTACTGTAGTTAAGAAGTTTATTAAAGCACATATCAAAAATTGACAATTTGAAGTTATGCCGACAGTCTGCAGCCAGCTGACAAGTTTTCGAACAACTTCAAAATGAGATCAGACGTACTTAAGTTGCACCGTACACACACACACACACACACATATGTATATAAAGCGAGAGGCGTACGAAATAACAATTAAACATCAGGCTGACAAAGTTTTGTCGAAGAACAAACAAACAAAATACATAACAAGTGACAGCCTAAAGCAGGATGACAGTAAGCAGCATAGAAAGAGATAGATATAAATAGAGAGAGAGAGAGCATGAGATATTGAGTTGTACCATATATAGTATATAGCATAGGGCTATACTTATTTAGATGGTATATACTTTTCTTATATGGCCGCAAAAGACGCGATGTTTGCAAAGTTATCGCGTTCGCTTGCACTCTCTCTCTCTCTCTCACTCTTTGGTTTTGTCTCATTTTTGGTATGTGTAAAGGTTACGGGCTGGAAAAGTTTGTCAGCGAACGTGACATGAAAATCGCAGCGCTGATGAAAAATGTTAAATCGTGACTGGAATCTTTGATGTGTTGCAAGCTGGCAAAAAAAAAAAAAAAACTTCTTGCAACTTCAGCTGCGACACATGGCTTAAGCCTATGGCTTGCCAATTGAATTTTTTCAACTTAACTTGCCCCCCCATCCCCACACTTCTCTGTCTATCAATGAAAAAAAATATTAAACATTAGAAACACAAAATCGAATCAGTGAAAGAAACATGCCATGTAATTCGAGAGTTGCGACGACGCGCCATGTGCTTGCTATCCAAATTTAGTAACTCCAACTCCGAGAAGAGAAGAACGTTCAGCTATATTTAGGCCAGAACTTTTGAATATGGCCGGAGTCTAATGGCTTCATTTGGTACTACATAGACTCAATGCTTTTATAACCAATCCCCATTTCCCCCTCCCTTCTACTACAACAACTACTGTTGGGTGCCACGTCGCTTTTGTTACTTGATGCCAATGCAATGTGTGCACTTGACTTCGCCTGCTGCGATTTTATCGTTTAAAAATATCATAAAATGATCACTACAATCTATGTTCTCTCTCTCTCTCTCTATGCTCTCTCTCGCTCTCTCTCTCTCTCTTTGTCGAGGTATAGTTCCCACTTGCATCGCGTTGGTTTCTATTTATACTCAGCTCTTTCTTATTCTTTTTTTTTTTTTTTCTCTCTTTTTCTTTTAGTTTTTTGCTTGCGTCTGCATTTTTTTTTCCGGCTTTTTGTTGTTTTTGTTGTTGCTGTTCTGGCTGCAGCTACTGTTACGTGTTGATCAATGCTCCCGTTTGCTCCACACTCTTTCTTAACATCCCTCATACATTTGCATCTGTAATTAGATGTCGCCTTGGGTTGGTCTTCTTCCGTCTTCTGCTACAACTGCTTCTCCTCTCTGTTCACACTGTTAGACAAAGGCTAATGCACTCAACTTAGCCTGACTGACTAGTAGTGGCATTCAATTACCAACGCGTTGACAATTTTCCTGTTGCCAGGCAAATAAATAAAAAAAAAATATTTCGAATATTTATTGTAACAAAGTTCAAAGGCCCAACAACATGTGCACGTGTTTTTTTTCTGTTTTTTTTCAATGATCATTTAATTGCTCAATAAGTGGTGCACGCTTTACTTTGATGGAACTGTTGGAGCTATCTTAATGCTTGTCATGTCAAGATATCTATAGATATAATGTTGCTTAGCACTTGGTTTTTGGGTCTAGCCATGTGGCATGTCAACGTGGGAGGTTGCAAGTGCTCTATGCTCATCGTAAATCATTCAAAATCGAATTGCTCCCTTGGAGGTAATTAGATAATAGAACAAAAATATATATAAAATACTAAAACATGCATTGGGCATTGTTCATATAACAGTTTTGTCATTTATTATTATTAAAAATATATTTATAATTTTTTATACATATTTTTTTTTTATTGTTTTCCAAATTTCTTGAAATTATTTTTGCAAAAATTTTTTTTTTAAAAATATTTAGTTTCATTTTTCAATATTTTCCATATTGCTTGGCTGTCAAATATAAATAAAATAAAATATTTAAAACATATTGTAGATTTCATTATCTAACAAAAAAAAAAAAAAAATCGGAGCAGAACATTTTCGTCATATTTTATTTAAAAATAAAAATATTTTAAGATATTCTTCTTCTTCATACTTTCTTTGCCTTGGCCAACAGCACAATATTTTCTGCAGCTTTTTAACCTTCGAAAGCAAGTACAAGTCAAAGCTGTTATCTGCTGCAACCCCCCCGCTGCCCCTAGACACATTAGCTACCACACCCTTTTGCAACCTGTCTGTTATGGCGACCCCTTTCCCCGCGGGTCAATGTATAGAATAAAAATAAATATTAGTTGCCAACGCAGCCGCACAAAATGGGAAATCTACAATTCGTATAGATGTTAATGTGAATGTGAGTGTGAGTATATGAGTATGAGTATGAGTATGAATGTGAGTGTTTGTGTTTGAGTGTATTTGTATTTGTATCTGTGTTAGCTGCCCACGTTTGCTGATGCTGACTGCTGACTGCTGACGCTGACTGTTGCCGTCGAGAGCATTTTATATTTTAATTCCTATTTATGTGTGTGTGTGTGCTTGTGTGTGTGTGTGCATGTAAGTGCTTAACTAGCAGAGCAGAACACAGAAGAGCCGAATAGAACAGAGCAGAACAGAGCCCTGACCAGAAGTAGCAGAGGCAGAAGCAACAACAGCAGCAACAGCAGCAGCAACATCAGGCAACAGCAGTAGAGACTGCGGCAGGAGGTAACAGTAAAAGCGGCAACGCCACCCACACACACTCTCCAAATGTAGCCTGTATCCACTTGCAAGCGATTTCAAAGCGTTATTTATTTGTGGCACAAGCGACCATATTTCAAATGCACACCGCATACCCCAACACTTCCCCTCTCTCTCTATCTCTCTCTCTTACTCGCACACGCTCGCTCTTTACCTCCCTTTGCCATATAGCACGCGAGCGTCAACCGCCAACCGCCGTCGCCACCGACGCGTCACAGTCGCGCCCAAGTTGAAAAGTCGACAAAAATACAAGCAGAAAGTGAACGAGACTCTCTCTGTGTGTGTGTGTGTGTGGGAGTGAAAGAGATAGCTAGAATGTACGTAAACTATACTGTATGCGGAAAATTTTTTTTTTTTTTTGTAAATTGTGACACACGAAATAGTCAACTATTGTATGCTCTGCTCTATGCTCTAAAGATTTGTCATAATTTTGCATATAAATCTTTAGCTCAGATTTAGATTTAAAATATAAAAAAAAAAATATTTGCAAAAATTATTTAGAAATTTAGAAAATACTTAAATTAAGTTGCAGTTAAATTTGCTTTCATTTTATATTTCAAAATAATTTTTTAAATTTATTTTAAAATAAATTAGACTTCAAGCTGCGTCATCATACTTTCTCTGCAGAAATTTTTGTTTTTTTTTTCTTTTATTTTCAACTGTAAATTGATAATATTGCTAGAAGAAGTATTACATAAATAATATGATAATTTACATAATATTTGTCAGCTATATATAAGTAATATAATATATTGTTTGTATAACTGAATAATTCCAATTCAATTTGTGATTCGATTTCAACAACTACTACGACTAGTAAAAATGTCAATTTTTATTGCACTTGAGAATGTTTTGTAGCATTCTTTTTGGGTAGTGACTGCCAAATGCAACTCTGCCGAGTCAGAACTATTATTCATCTTGTTGTTGTTGTTGTAACTGTAGTTGTTGTTGTCGCTGTCGAAAACGCTTGCTGCATTTTTCGCGTTACCCCCGAAAACTTTTTCGCACTCGTTGCCTTTTGTTGCAGCTCTTTGTTGTTGTTGTTGTTGCTATATTTGTTGCTTTTCTAGCAGTTCCCTCTCTCTCTTTTTTTTTTTTTTTTGTTTTTACAACTTAACGTGTCGCACAAAAGGTGCACATGCCACATGCATGTGTGTGCATGCGTATCGCTAGCTGTGTGTGTGTGTGTTCTGTATGCTCATATCGGACGCATGCAACGCTGCTGCTTGATATTTGCCTCTAACCAGCTATACAACTATCTAGAATTCCCTACAGTAGTCTGGTACTGGCCACCATACGCCCCAAACTCCCTTGGGGTAGCCACGTTTTTTGTACTAAATTTATGCGCTTTCATTTTATGAAAAACTTTTGCAATAATTTCTCAAAACGTTTTTGTGGTGAATTGAAATGCGAGAAAAACATTTTGCGGATGGCGACTAAAAACTTGAGAAAAACCTTAGCACACACACATACACATACATGCATATATATGCACACACACACGAATAGAATAGAATGAGGGAAAAACAAATACTTATGCAGGGCTGCAGCCGTAATTTTTTTTTTTAATTTTTTTTTTGTTGTATTTTTTGGTGTTTTTTTTTTCTTTTCTTTTTGTTTCGTTTTACTGCACTCGGCCACGCCCACAAATGACGTTTAGCAGTACGCCTGCTAGCGGCAAAGTTTTCCACGCTTTTGCTAGCGCGTCTTTGACTCTATATATAGTATAACATCGTCCTTCCTCTTGGCCAAACTTTAATGAAAACTTTTGTTAAGAACTTTTCCGCTGGAAATTTCAACGCTTGAATGAAAGCGCCGCGGTGCGACGCACCGGACCGTTTTGCACCGATGGCAGCTGAACGCAGCAGCTGAGTTGAGGATAGTGAGTTGTTGGCATGAAGGCGTGGCATCATGCCTGACATTAGATTGTTTTTGCAGCCGCGTTTGCCAAAAGTCAGAAAGACTTACTAACCTGGCCATAAACAAAAACTAAAAACAAGTGCAAATTTTGCTTATGCAAAATAAACATGACTAGCAGATACCCGATAAAATAATAATAATAATAATATAAAATTAGTTAGTCTTGATAATTAGCATAACTAGTAACACTACAACGACTAGATCTATTAAGACTTTGGTTAAATTTACTACTAAATTTACTGCAATAACGACTGACGAAACTATAAGTAAATCTAGTATTTAATTACTCAATCTACTACTAAATCAACATTTTTCTAATACTAAAGTTACTACTAATTCTACTAATAATTTTATTATTTTATTTTAGATTTTTTTTATTATTTATTTTATTTTAATTTTACTACTAATTCTACTACTATTTTAATTTTTACCTATTTATTTTATTTTTTAAATTTTATATTATTTATTTAATCTTTATTTTATTATTAATTCTACTACTACTTTTATTATTACTTATTTATTTTATTATTTTATTTTTAAAATTTTTTTTTATTATTTATTTTATTTTAATTTTACTACTAATTCTACTACTGCTTTAATTTTTACTTATTTATTTTATTATTTTAATTTTTACATTTTTTTATTATTTATTTTATCTTTATTTTATTAATAATTCTACTACTACTTTAATTTTTACATATTTATTTTATTAATTAATTCTTTAAATTTTTTAAATAATTTTTTTTGTTATCTTAATTCAAGCACTACTTTTATTATTACTTATTTATTTAATTATTTTATATTTTTATATTTTTTATTATTTATTTTATCTTTATTTTATTACTAATTGTATTATTACTTTTATTACATGTTTATTTAATTTTTAAATTGTTTTTATTTTTTTTTCTTTTATCTTAATTCTACTTCTATTTTTATTATTAGTTATTTATTTTAATTTTTTAATTTTTAATTTTTTTTATTATTTATTTTATCTTTTTTTTTATCTATTTTATTATTAATTCTACTACTACTTTAATTTTTACTTACTTACTTTATTAATTTATATATTTTATAATTTTTTCTTTTATCTTAATTCTACTACTATTTTTATTATTACTTATTTATTTAATTATTTTATTTATTTTATACATTTTTTTATTATTTATTTTATCTTTATTTTATTAATAATTCTACTACTACTTTAATTTTTACATATTTATTTTATTAATTAATTCTTTAAATTTTTTAAATAATTTTTTTTGTTATCTTAATTCAAGCACTACTTTTATTATTACTTATTTATTTAATTATTTTATATTTTTATATTTTTTATTATTTATTTTATCTTTATTTTATTACTAATTGTATTATTACTTTTATTACATGTTTATTTAATTTTTAAATTGTTTTTATTTTTTTTTCTTTTATCTTAATTCTACTTCTATTTTTATTATTAGTTATTTATTTTAATTTTTTAATTTTTAATTTTTTTTATTATTTATTTTATCTTTTTTTTTATCTATTTTATTATTAATTCTACTACTACTTTAATTTTTACTTACTTACTTTATTAATTTATATATTTTATAATTTTTTCTTTTATCTTAATTCTACTACTATTTTTATTATTACTTATTTATTTAATTATTTTATTTTTTTATATTTTTTATTATTTATTTTATCTTTATTTTATTACTAATTCTACTACTACTTTTATTACATGTTTATTTAATTTTTAAATTTTTTTTCTTTTATCTTAATTCTACTACTATTTTTATTGTTAGTTATTTATTTTAATTTTTTAATTTTTAATTTTTTTTATTATTTATTTTATCTTCTACTTTAATTACTACTACTACTTTAATTATTACATATTTGTTTTAATATTAAAATGTATTTTATTTTTTTTTATTATTAGTTATTTATTTTAATTTTTTAATTTTAAAATTTTTATTTATTTATTTTATCTTAATTCTACTACTAATTTTACTACTTTTATTATTACTCATTATAGTAGATTTTTTTTATTACTATATTTAGTATTTATTCTAGTAATAATTCTATTACTTTTGTTCTATTACTTTTTATTCTACTTTTTATTTTACTACTAATTGTACTACTTATTCTACTACTAACAATCATACTAATTACTCATACTATTACTAGATCTAATACTATTATATATACATCTGTATTTATATATTTAAACAGATATATTTATTTATTTTTTATTATTTATTTTTATTTTTCTTTATTATTTATTTTTTCTTATTATTCATTTTTATTGTATACAATATTGTATATTTATTTTTATATTAATATTTATCAATCTATAAATCTATATTATATAACAAAACTTATCATACCCAATGACAATTATGTACCGGGTATTATAAAAACCATTCACTGTTAAATGGTATCAATTTTGTTATTGCAGTTGGCGTCGTTTTTCAACTTGCACTTTGAAATTATTTACCTGAATAAACATTTGGTATTTTAATTACGCAGCTGCTTAAATGTGTGTGTGTGTTTCTGTATCTCTATCTGTGTGTGTGTCTGTGTCTCTGTCTCTGTGTGTGTTTGTATATGCGTATATAGTATGGGGTGACTGCAGTGGGTAGGCGATAACTTGGGCATAATTGAATTAACACACAATTTACGGTACATTGCGTAAACTTTTTGCTGTGTGCCATGTTAAAATGGTTGAAATGATAGCTGAGTGTGGAGTGAAGAGAGAGAGAGAGACGATTGCAAGGGATGTGAGTGCAGGTATGTGATGGTACTGCGTGAGTAGTGGTGTGAGTGTAGAGGTTTAATGTTGCAATACTTGGCTAGTTGCCTGCTTTTTGGGGCTTTTCTGTCATTCTCTTCATCTAGCTGTTTCTCTTCCTAACATTTGCTGCCACATAAATTTCTGCAAAATATGGCACAAAAGTTTTTTTTTTTCGCAAAACTCAAAAATCTGGCAAAAAATATCAGCAAAGTTTTTCAATTTTTTTTGTTTTTGTTTGTTTTGTTTTAATATCCTTATTATTAGTTTTTTTTTTTTTTTGTCATGTTGTCTAACGATGCGTTGACTTGACATTCACTATCATGTGTTTACTGTTTAACACAGTTTGCAACTTTTTGATGTAAGCTTAAAAGGACAAAGAAAATTTTAAATTTAATTTTGTAAAGTTTTATTTAATTAAATTTTTACATTTATTGATATAAAATTGATATAAAAATGAAATAAATTTGGGAAATAAAATAAAATAAAAAAATATAAAATTAAAATTGGAAAATTTAATTCATTTTATTTTCTTCAATTTTTTTATTATTGTTAAATTGATTTAAGAAAAAATAAAACAGAAGTTTTAAAAAAAATTCGGCAAATTTTAATTTAATTAATTTCATTTTAATATTAAAAAAAAGATTATAATAAAATAAAAATTTAATAGAAAAAAATGGAAAAGAACCTAAAATTAAATTTGGAAAATTTTAAATAAATTTTTTTTTTATTTTAAATTAATCTTTTAAAAAAATTAAAGAATAAAATAAAAACAGCTGAAGTTATTTTCAGCAAACTACAATTTTATTTCAACTTTAATTATTTATATTTAATTTATTTTATTATTTTAATTATAATAGAATTAAATTTGAAAAATTTTAAAAAAAATATTTTTTTTTAAATTAAATTAATCTTTAAAAAAAATTTAAGAAAAAAATAAAAACATCTAAAATTACATTCAGCAAACTACAATTTTACAATTTTATTTCAACTTTAATTATTTATATTAAATTTTTATTATTATTTTAATTATAATAGAAAAATTGGAAAAAATAAAATTAAATTTAAATAAAATTTTTTTAATATTAAATTAATCTTTAAAAAAAAATATGAAAAAAATAAAAACAGCTGAAGTTATATTCAGCAAACTACAATTTAATTAATTTTATTACAACTTTAATTATTTATATTTAATTTTTATTATTATTTTAATTATAATAGAAAAATTGGAAAAAAATAAAATTAAATTTAAAAAATTTTTTTTTAATATTAAATTGATCTTTAAAAAAAATAAATTAAGAAAAAAATGTAAATAGTTAAAATTACATTCAGCTAAGTTTAATTAAATTAAATTTATTTTAACTTGATAATTAATATATTTTTATTTTTTTAGTTTATGTGTTTTTTTTTAAGTAGTTAATATATATATATATTTTTTTTAAATTTTTTAAATATATATTTTTGCTCTTCTCTATTTTATTATTTTTTCAATATTTATGTGCAATTAAAATTTATGTGAATTTTTACTGTTCATACATATGTCTATATTTATGTTTATCGACCTATGCAATATCAAGTTACAACAAGCTACAAATATTATTTGCAATTTGCAAATAATGCAAATTATATATTTATTTATTTGATTATTAATTGGTTTAACATTTAAAGTATATTTACTTTATATGGAAATGTAAATTAAATGCAGATATTTGATATCTTTAGTTTTAGTTTATTTAATTTAACTTCACCTTCAAGTTTGCATTTTCTGGTATATTGTTTTTGTTGCCTTGAAAAATATTGTTGATTTTATATGCAGTTTTCTTAATGCTCGTAAATACATTGAGAAATGCCGACACTTGAGTTCATTCATACGCCAAAGAGCCATATGCAATATAAGTACAAATGTGAGTGCGAGTAGTGAGTAGTGGTGAGTCGTGAGTATGTTGCCAGAGCTGGCAATTGGTACATGTGTAGGCATGTGGCATGTTCTACATGTGTCCGTTTGCCGGGCTTGACTTCCACGTAATTACGAAACAGCCAGACAGACAAAACGTTGCAAGGGGCCAAGGCAGTGACACTCGCTGGCAAAGCCAGGGAAGCAAAGAGACAGAGAGAGAGAGAGAGAGTTAGTGAGACGACAGTAGCAACACATCACATGTGGCAATGGATGAGTAACATATAGCTGTAGTTGTAGTTGTAGTTGTAGTTGTAGCTGTAGGTAGTCCAATCAGTGATTGCAGATCAGAGATGAGTATGCATATGTGTGTGTGTGTGTGTATGCGTTACACATGTAAGCCGTTACAGACAATGCTCAAAGTGGGCGGCAAGTCAAATTAAAAGGCGTGCCTGACATTGCAATGCAATTAAGAAATATATATAAAAAAAAAAATGTATATTTATTTGAAACTCTCTTTTTCCTATTACTCTTACTGCTAAAAATCATGTTGTTACTTTAAAAATCAATAAAATGTAATAAAAAAATTAAGCAAATGTAGCTGCAATTATATGTTAAACAATGTTATGCAATGTAAATTAATATAAATAATTTTTAATGAATTTTCTTGATGCTCTTGTTGATGTCTTTAAAGTTGCACTTAAAGTTTTCATATTTATGTAGACGTCAAGGGGCATTAAATCTAAAATCGTTTGTCACGTTTTGCACATAAAAGGATTTTCAATTTTCCAATGTGACAAGCGTGCAACGCAACGACGACGATGTCGCCGCCCATTTGCATACAGAAACTGAAGTCACAGTTAAAGGACGTGCGATGCGAGGTGGCGAGTATAGAGTAAAAGTAGATGGAGATGGAGAGGTACAAAACGCGAAAGAAATAAAATCTGATTTTATATAATGCCAAGCAGCATTGGAAATGAGAATGTAGGCGACAAAGCTGTGAGTCGGCCTTTTGAGTTTTTGGCTTTTTATTATCAATAAAATAAATTAAATCAAATTCTGCAATTTAATTGCCATCGTAAAAACAAAGACAAAAAAAATTTTATATATATGGAAAGGCACATGACGAATTTATGTGGAATGTACGAAGATTTAATACACTTTATAAACATATATATAAAATATTAGATATGAATGTTTATATAGTATAGCAGTCATAGCTTTACAGTTGCATTGTTTAAACTTATAATTAATAATTCTCATATATATCTTTAATCTATTTTCTATATGCGTCACATAATGCAGCATAAAATTTAGATACTTTTTTTTTATTCAAGTGACTAAAAATGCTGAGGATTTGTTTTTTTTTTTTGTTGTGCCTATCTGCTTGTTTTGTGGCTATGTGACGCATTATGAGAAAGTGCCACAGAATGTGGCATATCATAAAAATGCGTAAGACATACAGATGAAAAACGTGTGCAAATTTGATTTCTGTGGCATTGCAGAGTTTTTTTTTTTTTTTTTTTTTTTTCTTCTACTGTTACCTATGCGACTTTTTATTTGCCTTTCGCCATTTCTCATTCTCAGTTTATCTTAGTTTTTTTTTTGCATTTTAATTTCATGTTTAATAGCAACAAGAGTATTTAAGCTTCGTCAGCCTCAAGTTAGCTCTACGCATATTTAGTTTTTTTTTTTTTTTATTATTTGTCGAACGTTTTCGTTTTCATGTTCATCTTGTTGTTCGATATTTGAATTTGTATTTGCAGTTTGCAGCAATAGTTGTAGCTATATCTGTATTTGTATCTGCATAAGTGATATAATGCGTCTATAGGTTTTTCTCTCTATTTTTCTCTCTATTTTTTTTTTTGTTTTTGTGAAATCTGTTTATATGTTGCGGTGTGTTTTGTGTACTCCTTAACGAGATTTATTTGTAGACAACAGTTGGTGGATATGTTTTTATGGCAACAACAGCCACAACAGAGTGAAATTCATCAACCTAACGACACAAGGATGAGTATCATCTCTGGGAGCTATTATTGCCACCCAAAAATACATTTCAAGCAGGCCAAAAGATGAATCGTAAAAACAAAAACAACAACTAATGAAAAAAATGAGAAAATAAGAAAAAAAAAAAAAAAGTCACAGAGAAAAAAAACAAAAAAAAAAAATTAAATTGCATTTGTGTGTTTTTCGCTCGCATGTTAGCGCAGGCATCTACTCTTCTTCTTCTTCATTATCATCATCAACATCATCATCTGCTTCTTCGTCGTCGTCGTCGTCTTCTTCTTCTTATTTTTTGTTCTGCTGCTGCTGCTACTGTTGCTGCTTCTTCTTACTGCGCTAGCTGACTGTATCTATTGGATGCATCCATTGTGTGTGTTCATCTGCAAGTTTGTAAATGTTACGAGTGCTAGTGCAAGTCTATGTGTGTGTGTGTGTGTGTGTGTTTGTGCATTAGTTAAGCTTTACATTTGCACATTAAAAGGCGAATTGTGTTCGAGCGTTTTGTGCGTTTTCTCGCAGCATTAAATTGAAAATGTTGTTAAGCCCTTGAAAGGATACAAACTCAAACTCAAACTAAAACTCATTGCATAACATTTTACATTTCAAATATTTTAAGTAAATTATATAAAAATTTATTTATTTATTTTTTTTTTGTTTCGAGAAGTAACTGTACTTTATTTTATAGATAAATTTTTACAGTTATTTACCATTAAATTTTTTTTTCGATTACTCATCAAATTTTATATATTTAGTAGATAAGATTGATTAGCTATAATTAGAATTGGAATTAGAATTTTGTTGTATGAATAAGAACTAGAAATGCGGACAGCAGCCCACGCAAATGATGATGAATAAACTAAGAAATAGTTATGTATATCTATCATCGCTCGCTCGCCTGCTCGCACGTTCGCTTGATCGCTTGCTCGCTCAATTTTGCTCTCTCTCGCGCTGCATGCTCTATAAATGTATAACAGAGTCAACATAGGTCTCTGATAGCAGAACAAATTGATCATTACATGTTGAAATTGATCTTTGGTATTTAGTCGCTGCCAACTTATAGAACTAGCCAAAAATTCTTTACTTTTCATGCTGGCCAACAACAATGATAATTGCTTATAGTAGAAAATCGGTAGAAAAACCGATCACCAAAAAAATAGAAAAATACAAAATTGGAAAGTAGCCAAAAAATTGTCTATTATATATGTGTACATAAAAAGTAATTAAGCAATTCTAATGTATTTTGACATTTCCAAAAATATGTCAACCCAAAATGCGAATGAGTCGAGAGTGTGTGAGAAAAAACAAAAAAAAAACACTGTGTAAAAGAATGAAAATGGAAAATAATAAAAAATAAAAAAATATAAAGAAATGGCAAACTGATGCCCAATGGCTGATGATGCTGCTTTCTGACTGGTTTTTTTCATTGGATTCTATTGCCAAAAAGCCGAAACTGATCGTAATGTTAGATCGTGCTCGTATAATATATTTTATTTGTCGCTTAGTGTATGTGTATGTGTGTGTGGTTTGAATGTTATTTTTACAATCCCGATGTTTGCCGAAACGAAACAGTCAACGGTTCGACGATTGCCCGATTGCCAGATCTTTGCCCGATCTTTTGTATATACTAAACGGGTCTAAGTATAGACCAAATGTTATACATGTGTATGTTATGCGGCTGCGTAAGAGGATCATTGGTGTGGATCATTTGAGGCGATATGTGGAAGCAAAAGCACAACAGCAACCAGCAGCAACAGCAGCAGCAGCAGCAACAGCAACGACTACAATGACAACAGACTCTTTGGTATATTTTGGGCCGACGATCTATATAACAAACTATATAGCACTCGCTATGTATATATATATATATATACATAACTCAATACATGTACATATAAATGTCTGTATATAAACAGCAAGACAAGAAGACGAGACAAAGCTATAAATATGTACGATAAATATATAAACGAAATGAAAGTTCTCATCAGCAGCAGCACCAGCAGCATCAGTAGCAGCTTGTTGGCGAGCTGAGGGAACAGGAGTGCCTACTGAAGGGGGGGGTGGTGTATGTATATTGTAGGCTAAAATGAGGGCTATGTAGAGGTGGCGAAGAGGCTACTTGATTCTTTGATTCTACTCGAATCTTTTGGTTGAAAATGTTCGTTCGTATAATCGCTCGGGCAGCCGGTACAGTTATAGCCGGGTAACGCGTTGGGGGCCGCCAGACCCAGCCAAGAGCCAAGAATTAATTTGAGAATATTTTTTGCATCCTTTAGTGCATTACCGATTCTGTTGTCGAGCTGTGCAGATCGGTCGATTCCGGCCTGGCCTCGCCGCTTTGTTTATAATATAATTTAATTAAATTTAACAAATTTAAAAAAAAAAAAATAAACCCTGATCAAACGCAGTGCTTGAAAAAACGCTTGACAAAAAAAAAATTAAACAAAAATTTTTTTAAATATATTTCAAAATAAAAAATAAATTGTTAAATTAAAATCTCAAAAAAAAAAAAAACAGAAACAGAATTCTAATACGCGCAATGTGTTCGGTTGTTCAATGTGATCAAAAGAGAGCAAAAAAAAAATTAAAAAAAGAAAAGTATTTTTTATTAATAAAAAAAAAAGAGGCTGAAAAATTTTGTTCAGTCTTAAATTGTTGGTGTGCACTTTCAAACTGTCTGTTGCTATTTATGGAGAATGCCGCAAATTGCTATAAATACTACCAACAGAAGAGACGATATGATGATGAAAAAAAAGAAGAAGAAGAAGTAAAAGAACAAGCACAAAAATCGCCAGAGATTTTGCGTATGTGTATGCCTGTTTTTCAATGTGTGAGAAAGAGAGATTGTGTGAGAAAGAAGAGAAGAGTATATTGAATGGTGAATAATATAGCTCACTTGCTCATCGCTATTTTCGTGTGCTGTGCGGAAATATATAGTAAATATTTAGACATATATATATATATCTATATACTATGTACATAGATATATAATATATATTTGAGATTACAAAATGCTTAAAAAAATCAAGTGAAAGTTTTTGCTTTAAATTATATAAAATATAATCATATTTCATTTTTTTTTTTTGTCTGCTCTGCTGAAATTGAAAGTCTTTTTTTACTCTTTCTCTCTCTCTCTTTCGCTCTTGCTCTCTCTCTCTGTCTTTCTTCTCTTATTATATAATTTAAAATTTTCGTACAGTTTCAACTCGTTGATTGAAATTTATAATTTTTTTTTCGTTTTTTTTTTTTTTTTTTTATAATATTTATGTATATTTTTTTTTTTTTTTATATGTAACTTAAAGCCACTTAGAGCCTTGTCAACATATTAACATTAACCGTTTTACGAACAGCTAGTTAATTAATTTCAATTAAAATATGTACACATTAATGGCTATAATAGCATTTAAATAATTAGTTACATGACCCAAGCCGCTTTTTGTAATTCAATGCCATTATTATTATTATTATTATTATTATTATTATTATTATTATTGTTATTTGGTGCATAACTCCCATACTATATTATCTCAAACTCTGCTGCATCATTCTCATACTACATATGGTTGTCAGTCGAAATTGACTGATTTTCATCGCCCATTCGATAACCTCGAACATTCGATGTGATTATACAGAAAATTATAATTTAATGAAAGTGCATAAAATTTTGCGCGCAGTGCATTAAAAAAGTACATTAAAAAAATGTGCGTGCTTCTAGTATGATGACTGCCAGATACCCTAGAACAGTATGGAGCAGGTCCTTGAATATAAATTTTTAAAATATCCTTGTTCAAAATGATTATTAGCGAATAATAATTTTGAATTATTTTAGGCTAATATTCTTCTAAAATTTTTTAAGTAAAATTATAAACTTTACAATTTTTTACCAATTTTCAAAATATATTTAGTCCTGGCCAAGGCAATGTTAATATACCTTATTTGTAGAATTCAGCGTATGTAGAGTATAATTAGAGAATTGCCACAGCAAATTGCTAATTAAAATTCGCGATTGTGAAGCCGTTTTTAATTTTTTTTTTTTTTTTTCTGTTTTCTGTTTCTGTTTCAGTTTCATATTTCAGTTTCAGTTTCGATTCTTTATTTATTTTTGAAATATTCTTTGCTGACACGTTGACAATTTTCATTACAATTCGATTAAGTTTCATTGGATTCGGACAGACAAATGTTAATTGTGACAACAATTTTCAACAAAAATTGTCATTTTAATTATGCCTATATCTCTGTATATCCTTATAGTATTTCAAAAGGATTAAAGCAATTGATTTTTTTTTTTTTTTATAATTTTAAATTTGTATTTAATTTTCGTTAAATTTAAATTAATTTCCTTTTATATAATGTTATTATATAGACAAATCCTTAAACAGTCCTCTTAACAACAACTCTTCGGACCGGTCTTCTGGCTTTTTGTGCAACGCGAGCTGTCGTTGTTGCTGTACCGACTATGTTTGTGGTCCGTGGAGCAAGAGAAGAAGCACCAAGTCCAGAATCACGTTTCTTTTCGGGAACTGTTACCTTCTTCTCAGATTCTCGCTTCGTCTGACGCTTAGGTTCGGGCAAAGACACAGGTACAGACACAGACACATGCTCAGGTTTTGGTTTTGGTTCAGGTTCAAGTTTTTTCTCTACTTTTGTAGCATCTTCAGCCAGTGTAGACTCAAGCTTTGGTTCTTCTTTAGGGGGCTCTGTTGCAGGTGAAGGTGATATTGGTGGGGCTGGTGCTGTTGGCGATGCTGGGGCTGGTGCTGTTTCCGGTGCTGGAGCTGGTGCTGTTTCCGGGGCTGGGGCAGGGGCTGGTGCTGGTTCAGTTGCTGCTGCTGGTTCAGCTGCTGCTGCAGCTATATATCCTGCTGGAGGTGCAGTTGTTTGGAAATAACCAGGCGGGCACTTCAGTCCAGGGTCTTGTGAAGGATCTTTCTTTTCCTCATCTTCCTTTTTATTATTTTCTGGCCCTGGTTGTGGTGGTGGTGGAGGACAATTGGCTCCTGGTCCGCCGTTATTATTATCATCTTTTTTCTGAGTATCTTCTTTGTCTTCTTTGTTTTCATTGTTTTGTACATGTTCATTAGGATCCACCAATGGTCCGTCAGGTACTAAATAGCATTGGGGATCAGCTTGGCATAGACATCCTAGAGCTAAATCTCTTTCGGGAAAACTTGGCTGAGTACCACGATGTCCAACTGTGTAGGCAGCACAAATATTGGCTGCATAAATGTGAAATAGACGATCCAGATTCGGATAACGGCAGATGTGATAGGCTAGGGCACCAACAAAAGAATCACCAGCGCCTTTTGTATCGGCAAGATAACGCACTGGAGCTGCTGGACTATGTACACAAACCTCTGGGTCATCACTTGATAGATAGACAACGCCCTGGTCTCCCAATGTTATAATGACACTTCTAGCACCTTTCTCCAATAAATCTTTAGCTGCTGCTTTTGCCTCATAGATATTGGTGACGTGTTCACGATGTGTTAGTGTTGCAGCTTCTTTTCCATTGATGCACAAAATTGTTGGTATTTTAATGATCTCATAGGGAATTGGGTCTGGTACTGGTGATAGATTCAGTATGGAAATACCCTTAAAAGAGCTTAATGCTATCCCAATAGTTCTTACATCTGGGTCCGATTGACAAATCAACACTTTGGCTCTACGAAAGAGATCCTTTGCTTTTGTAATATCCTTGTGGCCCAACATTACATTTGCACCGCGTATTACAATATTTGTGCGCTCACCGCTATCAGTCTCAAGGATTTGAGTTTCACCCGTTGGCATATTAACAAGTTCCACATAATCCATAATAATATCTAGCTCTGCCAAGTAATTATAGTATTCCTTGCCGTCATCATCGCAGCCCAATTTCGTTATTAAGAGACAATTTCCCCCTAATTTAGCTGCAGCCACACATTGATTAACGCCCCTGCCACCAAAGGCGTGCTCTTTACAGAGTCCTACTGTTGTCTCACCTTCCTTGGGATGTTGATTGACAAATCTAAAATAAGATTATACAATATATCTTCAATTGGATTGACGGATGCTTTCATATTTTAATGCTTACGTGATCTTTTCAACACTTGCGGATCCAAAGATAATTATATCTGGATTTTCTGCCTTACATTTCTTGCGGGCTGCCTCTTTCTCTTGTTTTATTCTCTCTTGTTCCTGTTTTTTCTGTTTTCTCATACATTCTACTCTTTCCTGTCGTTGTCGCCTTTCCTCCTCTTCCTGCTTTTCACGTTCCAATCTATCGTAGTTTTCGCATTCGTCGAACTCTTGATGGTTTTCCTGATCCTTACATTTCTTGCGGGCTGCCTCTTTCTCTCGTTTTATTCTCTCTTTTTCTTGTTTTTTCTGTCTTTTCATACATTCTACTCTTTCCTGTCGTTGTCGTCTTTCCTCTTCTTCCTGGTTTTCACGTTCCAATCTATCGTAGCTTTCGCATTCGTCGTACTCTTGATGGTTTTCCTGCTCCATACATTCATCGTACTCCATACATTCATCGTACTCCCTACATTCATCGTACTCCATACATTCATCGGGCTCAGCGGGCGTTTCTGTTTCCTGGCATTCATTATGTTTTTTCGATTTTTTTCTATGTCTTGGACTTACATCCAAGGAATCATCATCACATGCACAGTTATCCTTTTTTTTCTTGCGTATTTTCTGAAAGGTTGACTTAAATCCCGTAAACTTGGATCTAAGCCAAGTTTCGTCTACCTGCCATCTAAACATCTTTGATACCAATAATGCATATCTCTCCCCTTTTTTTTTTGTTTAAATCTATATGAAAAACATTTAAGGAATTTTCAACGAATATTTTTTTTTCTACATAACTAGAAACTTCATAATAATACTTCGATTCATTTAATATTTGTTCAAAATTTGTAAAAACTTTGGAAGTGTGTTAAACACATAGAACTAAGCTTGATAGACAAGTCCATCATCTATATGTTGATACATCAACTTATTTCTCAATCTTAGGCTCAATCTTAGGTTGATGGGAAAAATTTGTATGAAAAATTTATTTTTGCTTCTATCTAGAGTTATTTTATTATTGAAGACTCGTAACTAATTAATTTGACTAAATAATAATACAAATATGTGCAAAATAAAAATGCTTAAGATAGAAGTCTGTAACACATGATTAACATTTGATATTTTTTGCTGGTTTTTGCTGTTTATTTGTTGTAAAACTGTGCACCACATGGTCAGAGTGTGACTTTGAGTCTCTGTGTCTGAGTCTCTTGATACACTTAGGGCGGTCCCTGGGAAACGCCTGTATTGTCTGCAGATTGCATCCATGTGCCACATCCTGCACTTCACAAACAGCAACAGCAGCAGCCAAAGAGTAACATCAACATCAACATGAACATCAACAACAGCAACAGCAACTGCTTCAACAACAGTTTCTGTCGAAGTTGACGCCGCGTGGGTATTGCCATCGTTATTGCAAGCGTCACATTTTGTTGCTCTTCAAGTAGGTAAAAACTATAACGGGACACATGTGTTATACACTGCGACCGGGCTTCGGACTTGACCTGCAAGCAGGGTTACGGTTTCATTTACGGCTCTAGCTCTGACTCTGACTCTGTCTCTGTCTTTGTCGCTGTGTTTGTCGCTGTGTTTGTGTTTCTGTGTCTGTTTCTGTGTCTGGGTCGGCGTCCGGGGTCGACTGCGACGCTTCATGTGGGTCTCAAGTCTGAGGGGCTGAGTCTGAGGTTTTAATTTTAGGCACCTATATAAACGTCTGTTTACAATGCGCTTAGAGGACAGTCGCAATTGTCAGCGCATACCGTTAACTTCCATCTTTCATCTATTTGACTTTGAGTTTTCATTCTATTCACATTCAAATACTGTCGTTCGAGTTTTAGTTACAAGTTACGAAATTACGAGTTATACGGAGTTTTGTCTTTGAGTTTTGTTTCTAAATCGAAATTGCAGTTTTGTGTGAGCAGCGCGGATTTTGTTTGCTGTGGCATATTTCGGTTTACGGAATGTGACCAAAGTGAACAAGCAAGCACAGAGAGCCGCAGAAACAAAACAGTAAACAGAAATGTAAAAAGCAAAAAATAAAAAAAAATAAAAATAAAATCGTTTAAGCAAAGCAAAGCCAAGAGGAGACGCGGCGTGCAGCAGGCTTTGGCCATGTGGCGCAAAATATGCGCATAAAAAAAAAAAACACAAAGTCGAAATAAAAGAAATACGAAAAACAACAAAAAAAAATGCAAAAAAGGGCGCAATTTTATTGCGGGCGCCGCGACGCGCCACACACACACATACAACACAATACAACAAATCAACAACAACCACAAACAAAAAAATGTAACAGCAAAAAAAGTTTATGAATTTTTTGTGCAGGCGCGTGAAAGATGCAAAAAGAAAAAAAAAATGAATATAGTACACTGAAAAAAAAGAAACAAAAGTAGATACTGCGAAGGGCCTGGACCACGCCCAGTCACATATAAACACACTTCAGTGCGCTTAAAAATTGCTTTATTGCAGTTGGACTATAAAAACGCACGGTAGAAGTATTAAACCTCCTCATACCCTGCAGCTACTCCCCTTCTGTACCCCTGCTTGCCATTTTGCATGGCATGCAAAAAAAAAAACAAAAAAAAAAACAAGAAAACAAAAGAAAAAAGTAAAAAGTAAACCCACTAAATCCAACGAAAAAAAAAAACAGGAAAATTTGCAAGCCACAGCCTGAGCGCAAGAAGCATAAGGATTTCAAGGATTTAGTTCTAAAAATAAAAATACAAAAAAAAATAAAAAAAAAACAAAACAAAAAAAAAAAATGAAAAGAAATAAAAACCATAAATGAAATAGTTGGATAAGAATTGCCTCGAAATGCAGGCAAAGTATTGTGTAAAATGTTTTGCAACTATTGTTGCAATTACACTCACCATTGTCATTATTTTACAGTGAGAATCAGCAGCAGCAGCACCAGCAGCAGCAACAGAAGCAGTAAAAAGACAGCGAAAGAATGAAAAAGCAAAAAAAAAAATGGAAACCCCAAAATGCAAATGGAAACAACAACAAAAAGTAAGACATAAAAGTTAACAGTGTGCAATGAGTATGCTTGTATGTGTGTGTGAGTGTGTGTGTATGCCTGTGTATGTGTGTGTATTTTGTGCTTGTATTGTAATGGTTTTTAAATTGCTTAGTTGGCCTTTGAGAGTTCCATGCTTCTCTGCATTCAATAGTATATAAATAAGCATATGGAATGTAAAGAAGTATGGAGCGAAATCTGGCAAAACATCATCATCAAGACAAACCAAGAAACATAAATATAAAACGGCAAAAGAAGTAAGCAAAAAGTGCGTCATAAAATTTAAATATCTCAGTGAATATATTTATTTATATAAAAAAATATTTAAAAAAAAATCATTTTTACTTGGAATTAACTTTTAAAAATGAATATAAAAAAAATAAAAAAAAAAAATTGTAAAAACTTTATAAAAATTACAGAAAAATTACATAATATTTGGTATTAATAATGATTTTTTTTTTATTTATAATTATTATTTTATTAATTTTATTTTTATTTTATTAAGTTTAATTTATTGTTATATAAAAAATATAATAATTTACAAATATAATAACATTATTATAAATAAATATAATTTTATTATTTTATTAACTTTAATATATTGCTATATAAAAAATATAATAATTTAAAAATATAATAAAATTATTATGTATAATAATAAAAAATATGTTTAAAATATTTTTGTAAAATATTTATTTGTATTTTGTAAAATATTTTTACAATAGTTAATAATTATTTTCTTTTATAAATATTTTTTAAAATTAAAATTTGTATTTTATTTTTGAAATAAAATAAATAAAATAAAATAAAATTTGTATGTAATTTATAAATATTTCTTTTATTATGGCAAAAAAAATCTGGACAAAATATTTGAATAACGAGACAAAAATTTAAATTCCAGCAAGAGAAATGTTTATAAAACAAAAAAATATTTAAAATAATTTTTATGATACTGAATTCTCTTAAGAATGACTCACATTATAAATAGCCAGCAACGGACAACGACGGACAACAACAATAACAAACAAACATTTTGAGATATTTGAAAATATTTGTCTATACAAATATATATATAAATTTATATATGTCTGTGTGTATATAGCTATCTATATATATATATATATATATATATATATATATATATATATATGGTATATGTTGGTTTATCTGAATCTGTTTAACATGCGGCCACATATCGAATTTCATTGTAGTATCTATGGAAATTTTGTTATAAATAAATTCCAAGTGGGCGAACAAATGGCCATCAAATGGTATTTAGTTTAGTTTATCTCTCTCTCTCTCTATGTCACTCTCTGTCTCTCTCTTTCTCTCTCTCTCTGTGTGTGTTTGTATTTATTCTAGGGATTTCTGGATTGCGTTGAAGCCAGTAGTAGTTCGTATAGAGAGTTAAGCACACGGCAACTAAGCCTCAAACATGTGCAACAAAGTGGATTTACCAGGCAGAAATTATCACAAGCCATGAAAGGCCATGTGGCACATGTGGCGCCATCTAGTGTTGGTGGCGTCGGTGGCTATAACTTAATGCAATTAATATGCAAAATCGTGACATACAAATATACAGAGAGAGAGTGAAAGAGTGAAAGACTGAGAGAGCAAGAGAAAATGAGAGAGAGAGAGAGAGAGAGATAGAGTATGGCAAAGAGATGAAGCAAAACGACGTGCACAGCATGTGCGGAACGATGCAGTCACAGGCACAGGCACAGGTTCAGGTTCAGGA
Organism: Zaprionus obscuricornis; assembly: GCA_037044475.1. Lineage (NCBI taxonomy): Eukaryota > Metazoa > Arthropoda > Insecta > Diptera > Drosophilidae > Zaprionus > Zaprionus obscuricornis. Next base: position 60,536 of record JBAMBR010002929.1, read on the forward strand.
TCGTGTGCAGCAACAGTAACGAACGTACAAACGTACAAACAAACGGACGGAAGGACAGACAGCATAACGTGTAAGAGCTGGAATCATCATCATAGTCTCATACTCATGCTCATGCTCATGCTCTCATACTCTCATACTCATAGTCATATTCTATGGCAACATCTACATTCGCTTGGCTCGTTGGCGAAGCGCATTAAAAACACAACGGCGAAGGCAAAGTGCGCCAAATTGATGAGCGTCACGTGCGTTTTGTGCTCACTTTGTGCCACGCCTGCAGCTGACGGTGTCATACGCCATGTGTGTGCTTGCTTGTGTACCACGCATATATATACTATATATAGTATATATATATTGTGCTATGTAACAGATAGTGCTGGCAATTTTAGCTTTTTTTTTCACTGCAGTCTTTAGCTCTACTTATCAGTTGATATATAACTATAATTTATGCTGATCAGCGCAAAAATTTCTCCCTTTTCCCAATAAGACGACAAGAAACTGATGTCCAAAAGCAAATTAAGATTATAAAGTAAAGCTAAGATAACTGAAGAGTAAGTCTAGTATATTTCTACAATCTTATATAGCACACACACACACACACACACACATACATACATGTACATGCATATACCAATGTATAGACATTGCAACATTTGAAATGCACACAAACTTGCCATAGAATATTTCCGACCTGTTGAACATTTTGCTGGATTATTACTTTTTTTTTTTTTTATAGTTTTAATTTAGCCATTTTTTTGTTTTAGCTACAGTTTTGCAAAAAACAGCCACACGCTGTGCTAGTTGTTGCTGTTGCTATTGCAATGGCAAGTCGTAAAAGTAAACAGAGCATGTGCTGTACTTGCAGTTCCCGTTGCACGAGTTGCATGCTATAAAGCGCTTAATTTTTTCTTTTTTTTTTTTTTTTTGTTCCTCTCCGTGTGCGCAATTTCTACAAGGTGAGAAATATGGCAAACTATACAAAGGTAACTATAGATGAGATGATAGAGTCAGCAGCATGTGGGGAGGCAGCAAAGTTTGCTTTAATTTTGTGTGTTATAGTTGTTGTTGTTGTTGCTGCTGTTGCTGTTGCTGTTGCTGCTGTCTGTGTGGCAAGTAGATGAATTCTACCCGTAGCACATATCGTGCCACTGGCTCAATAAGCTTAAGTTTGCCACATGCTGCACTGTTTTTGGGGCACAGCTTAAAGTCACATTGCAAATACACGAAGCGAAAGAGCAAGAGCAAGAGCGAGAGAGATAGAGAGAGAGAGCAATGGTAAATTGACCCACATTTTGACCACAATGCTGACCGTCTACAAGCAGCTCAGCAGCTGCTACTGCCACGCCTTCACTTCGTCACTCTCCATGCACGCCTCAACACTCTTGGGGTAGAGCAGCATTAAATATTTTGATGGCGCCCACAAAATGGCAAATTAGTTTCAATTAAATAATGTTGTCGCAATTTAGACGCAGCAGACAGACAGACAGACAGACCCCCCAAAAAGGCGACAAGGAGAGAGTGAGAAAGAGAGAGACAGACAAGAGTCCTTCTCACATTCTGCACACACACACACAGAGAGAGACAGACTCTCACAGTCTAGTTGCTCAGTTCATGCATAACGCAAATGTTGGGAATGTTAAGCGCCGCAAGGAGCGCATGGACAATATCCTTGTCGTTGTTGCCGTTACCATTGCCATTTGCCACCATCATCAGCGTCCCAGCATGTCCATGCAATAACGTTTGTGGATTCAACATTATGCCCTCATAATTACTGCACACACGCCTCAGAAATTGAGGCAACGACGCTGGCGCTGGCCAATGAGTTGACAGCTTCCACTGCCAAAGCCAAGACCTCCAGAACCTCAACACTCTACACTTTACATTCCATATCCCGCATCCCGCATCCTGTATCCCTAAGCCCCCAAACCACAGCATTCACTGCCAGCAACAGCTACATCTACAGCAACAGCTACATCTACAGCTACAGCATCAGTCTCGAGGCTGCAATTTGCATTAAATGTGCGCTTTGTGTTATTAATTTGGAGTGTTCTCATTTCTCATTAAAATACACGCAACATTTATGAAATTAATATTTGCCTGCCAAATGTGCGCACTGTGTAGCCTCCGGCGTGCTTCACTGAATTCTTCGTAAGCAGTTCCGGGGAGCAGAAAAAAATAAAAGAGAGTTTAAATTATAATAAAAACGTAACTTACAGACTTATGAAAAATGTGCAATACATAAATTTCATATTATTATTTGACTGAAGTGAAAGAAAAAAATAAATATATAAATATGAAGAAGAAGAAGAAGAAATTTACTTGCGATAAATTAAAATGTGTGTGAAGTGAATTTCAAGTGCGATTTGTTATAAGAAATTTGAAAAATGTTACAGAAACCAGAACAAAACACTTGTTGAGCAAGACTTACTTGAGAGAGAGAGGTAGAGAGAGAGGAAAAAATAGAATAAATATGCAGAGAGAGAGAGAGAGAGAGAGAGAGAGGGAGAGAGAGGGAGAGATAGAGAGAGAGAGTGAGAGAGAGAGAGAGAGAGAGAGAGAGGGAGAGAGAGAGAGAGAGAGAGAGAGATAGAGAGAGAGAGACATAGAGTGGGAGAAATAGAAAGACAGAGAGAGAGAGAAAGAGAGACTGGGAGAGGCTGAGAGGAAGATTGATAGAGAGAGAAACTTAGAGAGAAATAGAGCGAGAGAAAGAGAGAGAGAAATAGAGAAAGAAAAATTGAAGGAGAGAGAAAGAGAAATGAGAGAAAGAGAGTAAGAGAGACTGGGAGAGGCTGAGGGATAGATTGGTAGAGAGAGAGTGACAGAGAGAAAGAGAAATGAGAGAAAGAGAGTAAGAGAGACTGGGAGAGGCTGAGGGATAGATTGGTAGAGAGAGAGTGACAGAGAGAAAGAGAGATAGACCAAGAGAAATAGAGTGCGAGACATAGAGCGAGAGAAATAGAAATAGAGAGAGAGAGAGAGAGAGAGAGTGAGAGAGAAATAGAGCGCGAGACATAGAGCGAGACAAATAGAAAGAGAGAGAGGGAGAGATAGATAGAGAGAAAAATGAGAGAAAGAGAGACTAGAAGAGGCTGTGAGAAAGATTGGTAGTGAGAGACTTAGAGAGAAAGAAAGAAAGAGTGGAAATGAGGGAGATATAGACAGAGTGTCAGCTGAAAGTAAGTGAATGTGAGAAAGGGGGAGTAAGAGAAAGGAACAGAGAGTGAAAGAATGAGTGAGTAAGAGATAGAGAGACAGAGCTAATGAGAAATGGAAGTAGTAAAAGACAGAGTTAAAGAAAAAGAGTATGAAATAGTATAGATAGAGAGAGAGATTAAGAAAAATAAAGAGAAAAAAATTTTTACAGAAAATCAAATATTTGTCTAAATTCTCGTCACAATTTAAAGAAAAAAAAAAACTGAAGAATTAAATAAAGAAAATATCTTAAGAAAATGAAGCTTAATAAGTTAAGATACTTTCAAGTTTGATAATTATGTAAAGAGTGCAATAGTGTGAAAGAGAGAGAAAGAGAGGGAAAGAGAGTGGAAAAGAGAGAGAAGTAAAAAAAATGCAATGAACGGTTATGACCGAAAACTCAATCGAAGTTTTGCAAAGAATGTGAATTTAATGTAAATCACTTGAGCTTCTGGTTGTTAACTGCTGAGCAATTAATACAGAGAGAGAGAGAGAAGGAGAGAGAGAGATAAAAAGAGAGAAAGAAAAAATAAAAGTTTCTTGTTAGCCATTTAGCATAGATTGCATTAAGCTTAATTTTAATCGACTTAAGCGGCAATTCAAAGTCTTAGAAATTACTCAATAAAAAAAAAAATAAAATGCGAATTTTATACAAAATTTATAAATCAACTTTAAGCAGATTAATAAATTTAAAAAAAAAAGAAAAATATTTATATATATATGCAAATGAATTTGTGAATTTATATAGCTAAAGAAATGCTTTATTTCTAATAAATATTCTAGATATAAAAAAATATAATATACAGCAAAAAAAAAAAGAATTTCAATTAAAAATCATAGACGGTAAAAATGAAAAAAAAAAATACATAAATTAATGCGTATCTAATTTAGCATGTCAAAAAATGCCGCAATGACAAAATATAAAAATTAAATGAAATTAATATTTATTACGCATTGTTTTGATTTGGTTTTGCACTGTCGTTCATAAATTGATAATTTTTGTTTCTTGCTGTATATTATATTTTTTTATATCTAGAATATTTATTAGAAATAAAGCATTTCTTTAGCTATATAAATTCACAAATTCATTTGCATATATATATAAATATTTTTCTTTTTTTTTTAAATTTATTAATCTGCTTAAAGTTGATTTATAAATTTTGTATAAAATTCGCATTTTATTTTTTTTTTTATTGAGTAATTTCTAAGACTTTGAATTGCCGCTTAAGTCGATTAAAATTAAGCTTAATGCAATCTATGCTAAATGGCTAACAAAAAACTTTTATTTTTTCTTTCTCTCTTTTTATCTCTCTCTCTCCTTCTCTCTCTCTTTCTGTATTAATTGCTCAGCAGTTAACAACCAGAAGCTCAAGTGATTTACATTAAATTCACATTCTTTGCAAAACTTCGATTGAGTTTTCGGTCATAACCGTTCATTGCATTTTTTTTACTTCTCTCTCTTTTCCACTCTCTTTCCCTCTCTTTCTCTCTCTTTCACACTATTGCACTCTTTACATAATTATCAAACTTGAAAGTATCTTAACTTATTAAGCTTCATTTTCTTAAGATATTTTCTTTATTTAATTCTTCAGTTTTTTTTTTTCTTTAAATTGTGACGAGAATTTAGACAAATATTTGATTTTCTGTAAAAATTTTTCTCTCTTTATTTTCTCACTCTATACTCTTTCTCTCTCTCTCTTTCTATACTATTTCATACTCTTTTTCTTTAACTCTGTCTTTTACTACTTCCATTTCTCATTAGCTCTGTCTCTCTATCTCTTACTCACTCATTCTTTCACTCTCTGTTCCTTTCTCTTACTCTCCCTTTCTCACATTCACTTACTTTCAGCTGAGACTCTGTCTATATCTCCCTCATTTCACTCTTTCTTTCTCTCTCTAAGTCTCTCACTACCAATCTTTCTCACAGCCTCTTCTAGTCTCTCTTTCTCTCATTTTTCTCCTATCTATCTCTCTCTCTTTTCTATTTTCTCGCTCTTCCTCCTCTCCCTCCTCTCTCTTCTCTCTTCTCTTCCCTCTCTCTCACACTTTCTTATAACAAATCGCACTTGAAATTCACTTCACACACATTTTAATTTATCGCAAGTAAATTTCTTCTTCTTCTTCATATTTATATATTTATTTTTTTCTTTCACTTCAGTCAAATAATAATATGAAATTTATGTATTGCACATTTTTCATAAGTCTGTAAGTTACGTTTTTATTATAATTTAAACTCTCTTTTATTTTTTTCTGCTCCCCGGAACTGCTTACGAAGAATTCAGTGAAGCACGCCGGAGGCTACAGCAGTGCGCACATTTGGCAGGCGAATATTTAATTTCATAAATGTTGCGTGTATTTTAATGAGAAATGAGAACACTCCAAATTAATAACACAAAGCGCACATTTAATGCAAATTGCAGCCTCGAGACTGATGCTGTAGCTGTAGATGTAGCTGTTGCTGTAGATGTAGCTGTTGCTGGCAGTGAATGCTGTGGTTTGGGGGCTTAGGGATACAGGATGCGGGATGCGGGATATGGAATGTAAAGTGTAGAGTGTTGAGGTTCTGGAGGTCTTGGCTTTGGCAGTGGAAGCTGTCAACTCATTGGCCAGCGCCAGCGTCGTTGCCTCAATTTCTGAGGCGTGTGTGCAGTAATTATGAGGGCATAATGTTGAATCCACAAACGTTATTGCATGGACATGCTGGGACGCTGATGATGGTGGCAAATGGCAATGGTAACGGCAACAACGACAAGGATATTGTCCATGCGCTCCTTGCGGCGCTTAACATTCCCAACATTTGCGTTATGCATGAACTGAGCAACTAGACTGTGAGAGTCTGTCTCTCTCTGTGTGTGTGTGTGC
>JBAMBR010002931.1:0-20850 GCA_037044475.1 Zaprionus obscuricornis
CTGTTGTTGCTGCTGCTTCTTCTTCTTCTTGCTTGGCAATTATCGGGCATTTAGCTTGAAATGATGACCAACATGAGTTTTCATTTTCACTCTTGTATTTCTTAACTTGTTCTCATTCTCATTCACATTTTCGTTTACTGTTCTGTTGTTCTCTTATTTTGTACTTAATTTGTGTGTTGATGTGCCTAGAAACACCTTAGCATCAATCTTTATATAGAAATTACAAAAAAATTGTAGCATACTTTTAAGCTGAGCTGCAAAATATTCTACGACAAGCCAAAAATGTTTGCTATTGCTTTTTATGTGAAATTGTGCAAAAGGAAATTGACTAAATTGAAAGCAGCAATGGAAATGAGTTATGCAGGAGTGTGAGAGTGTGGGTAAATTTATATATCTATGTATGTGTGTGTGTCTGCGTTTTTGTGTGACATTTCCATGTTGATTATCATCAATATCAATAAATGTTGACTGTGAAATCGTAAGGGAAAAAAATTTGATATTTTGCAATCTTTGCAAAAAAATGTAAAAAAATTTTAATTAAATTTTCTTAAATTCAATTTCTAAATGTAAAATATGTAAAATGTAAAAATTTGGCCAATTAGTAGAATTAATTTTTTTATTTTATTTATTTATTTTTTAAATATTTATAAATATGTAATAAGCTTGAAAATAATTTATTAACAATTTTGTAATACATTTTTTTTGTAATAAAAATTTTCAATTTCAATTTATATTAAAAAAAATTTTTCTGTGAAAATTTCAATGTTGATTCAATTGTAGCTTAGTTTATGCGCGTAGACAATGTCATTTACATTATGCTTTATATTTTCCCTCTCTTTCTCTCTCTCTCTGTCTCTCTCTGTGTTTTATTGTCTTCCGTTGTTGTTAACTATGCTGCAGTTGAATCCGCTTCAAAAATTGTAAGAATCTGTCGAGACCTTGTAATGTAAATTAATGAATTGTTTAAAGTACTTGGAATATTTGCGCTCAAAGCAAGTGCAAAGATGTTGAACTGACTTTTTCACTCAATGGGTGGCAAGGAAGTGTGTATAAAGTACTGAGCCTTCTAGCTACCATAGACTGTTGAACTGACCAATGAATATGCAAAGAACTTTGCCAACGGATTGTGGAAGTTCGTTATAGTGTTCGCCATAAGGTCAAAGGGCTGATAGTGAATGGTAGATGGCAGATGGCAGATGGCGGGGAATGCGTCACGTCAAACGGTCATTAAGGCGCATCGCAGTTGGTGCTATGTTTGCGCATCTGTTGTTGTACTTACAGCAACAACAAGAACAACAATGTCGTTGCTACTGCTGCTGTAACTGTTAATGGGCAGCATCGCCTGCTGAAATATGCATAAACAAACCAAATGCTGAGAGTTCATTCTTGACTGCGCCGCCAATTCCCAATGCCATTGCTTTGCCTTTCTACCCGTTTTCTGCCACCACGCCACTGTCATTCGCATCTTTTTTGATGCAGTTTCCGTTGTGTACGCGCTGTGTGTGTGCGCAGTTTCAAATTTTTGCTGCAGTTCAGTTTCTGTTTGATTCGCTTTAGTTTCGCTTCGTTTTCAGTTCGTTCTGCTGTCAGTAATTAAATTTTGCGCGAAATTCCTTGCATTTCCTTCTTTGATTTCGCAATATGCTCTTGTTAGCAGTTGCCCAACCTCCCGCTACGCTATGCTAGTCTTTGCTATCTTTGATTTGCATTAGCAGAAAAAGCGAAAAGATCTATTAACTTGCACTCGGCGCATCTGGCAATAATTTATGCACAATTGATGCTCAAGGCATACACACTGAATGCGAAAATTTTACTTCAAGGCACTGTGCTGCTGCTGCTGCTACTGCTGCACAGGGCTGCTGCAAATCGATTTCAAATAGACTCGACAAAGTAAATATTCAATATATATATGTAAAGAACAGAAGCTTAAAGGCAACGATTTGGAAATTGAAATAAAAAATATTAAAATTTAAATTTAAAATTTTTTGTGCAATGAAAATTAAACAGAAATTCATAAAAAAAAAAAAAAACAGTTGAAGCTGCATATGTCTGATAATTTATATGATTTTTATGCAGCCCTGTGGCATAAGAGAAGTGTTCCCAGTTATTGGGAACACTTTGTCTTATGCGCCTTGCGAGTATTGTAGAAAATTTGCGATGACAATCGAGGCAAGCAATTTGATTGCATTATCGAGCCAAAGACAATGAAAATGTAAGAAAGCAATGCTGATGGTAGGCTAAGGAGAGCGTGAGAGAGAGAGAAGGGAAGTGTGAGAGTGAGCGAGACAGTGAGATATGTAGTAAAAATCAACTCAAGTATCATATGTAAAGAGCAAGAGAAGGCGAAGAAAAGAGAGCTGCAAGAACGAGAGAGAGAGAGAGAGAGAGTGAGAAGAGAGAGAGAGGAGAAAGAGACAGATGTATACTTATATGTATTGTGATGCTTCAAGGCTCATTTATGGCCCTTCGTGCTGGTCAGTTTTATGCATTTTCCCACAAAGACTCACACAGACAGACAGACATACAGACACTGTGCGAGCAAGTGCGAGTGGACTGTGAACATTGTCAGGCATTCTGCCACGTTGTTTACTTTGTGTATAAACGAGTGCCACTTACTTATTTTGTGCCACATAATGAGCACTCCTGATGGCCGCTTATAAATTATATAACCCACAAAAGAACACACACACATACTTACACATACACATCCTACACACACATATATATATATATATATATACGCTTAAATAAACTCGCCACACACACACCCACGCAATTTGATTTGTATGGCTTTTCAATTTGTTCTCTGCTGCTATTTTTTTTTCCTTCTTTCTTTCTTTCTCTCTCTCTCTTTCTTTTCCCATTTTTATTTCGTTTTGCTTTTCCCTTCATTTCTTTTTTTTTTCAATTTTATTTTTATTTTTATTTTTTTTTTTTCGCTTTTTGCTTGTGCTGCATTTGCCATTGTATAAATTTTTGGTATTTGCGCCAATTTCATTCCAAATTGAGCGCTGGCCACAGTCGTTTATTTTTAATGCACCCGGCAACGAAACCAACGAAGCAATATGCCGCAAATTGGGGGAAGAAAAAAAAAAATAAAAGAAAGAAAATATGAGCGCCACTGAACACAAGGAATAGCAGCAGTAGGGCAGAGGGGTTGCCATATAGCAATAGGGAAACCTGAGAGCTGCAAAAAAAAAAAAAAACTATTTTCATTTTCATTTTTTTTTCTTGATTTTTTTTATTTTGTTGAGCTGCTTTTAGAAGTTGCATTACTTTCATTTTAGACATTAGAATAGAGTATTATAATAACTTGCAGCTTAACTTAAGGCGCTATCAACATTGCTGCAAGCACACGTTAAGGCAAAATGCTTAAAAAAAATAACAAAGAATTGCCAGAATTATTTTATTTAATTTAAATAAATATTTGAAAATTTTTTTTTTTTTTGCAAATTTTTGATTATTTAAAAAATTTTCTTATGCAAAAGTAAAATGTTGACGAACGAATAAAAAATTGTTTAAATAAATATAAGCAATTTTTTTTTTATTTAGATTTTGTGTTAAATAATTATTAAATTTTTTTACAATTTCAAAACAATTTGAAAATATTTTTATAACATGAATTACTAATTTTTTTCATAAAATTAAATATAAAATTAAAAAAGAAAAATAAATTAAAAATTTTTAAAAAACTTGAAAATATTAATAATTTTTTACATAATTTTTTTTTTACATTTTGTCATTAATAAAAATAAAAAAAAAAATAAAAACAAATAAATAATTGCACGATAATTAAATGAAATAAATATTTATATTTTTTTCTAAAAATTATTTAAAAATATCAAATAAATATTTTTACATTATTTCTAAATTTTGACACATTAAAATTAAATTTTAATAAAAATATTTATATATTTTGTAAATTTTTTCTTTTTTTTTTAAATATTTTGTGAATATTTTTGTTTTAGAAAGTCAAATAAAAAATGTAAGAGAATTTTCTTACATAATTTATTTGTCAGAAAAGAATTTTTCCCAGCAAGTGTCACATAAAATTGTCGACCAAGATTTAAATCTGCGAACTGTAGCTGTGAATATAAATCTTCAAAGTTATAAACTAATATTTTCATACAGCTATTGGAAGCATTTTTTTTTTCTTTCTTTCTTTCTTTGCACTTTTCATGCTAGTTTCGCTTTCAGCAATTGATTCAAATATCTTGGGATAGAGCATAAATATGTCGCTGCTTTTGGTAGTTCTTAAGCATTCCCTTACCATGCACATAGCATTCTTTTCTTTGCTTTCGTCTTTTTTTTGTTTGCTTTTTTTTTCGCTTTTCTTTCTATTATTTGCAGTGCATTTTGGACATTGTGCTGCAGCATACCGAATACTTGGTAAACTCACAGGACACTCAGAACGATTGCAGCTGCAGGTGCTGGCCATAGCAGAAGGCTGTAGAGAGAGAGAGAGAAAGAGGGGAAAAGGGCAGCAGATGGAAGGCAAGTGCGCTCAAGATTTATGGCTTATGCCAGAGGGGTTTTGTTTGTGGTTGAAGCAGGACTACAAAGTAGCAATAACAACAACAACAACAACAACAGCAGCAGCAGCAAGAACAACAAGAACAACAACAAATAGTTTGGCCATCAAATACAATCAATTTGATTGCCTCTTATTTTGCTCTTTATGTCTGTCTGTGTGTCTCATGTGTCTCTGTCTCTCTCTCTCTCTCTCTCTGTGTTTGTGCTTGGAATGTAATGTGATTTTGATTTTTTATTAAACAATATTGCGCTGCAATTAGGCAATTAGCTAATGTGCGCCTTGGGGCTTATGACGTTCAGAGACAGCGAAAGAGAGAGAGAGAGAGACAGAACACTTGAGGACGATGGCCAAGTACACGGCAAAAGTTGTCCCTAGTGTATGCTTTAACTTTTGGAACTTCGAACTTGTAAGTCGAAGAAAGTTAAAGGAAAAAAGTTCGGCCACGCATAAATAAAGCATTCAATATCCGGTAACGGAAGTTTCAATAAGCCAAAGGATATGAGCTCAAATGACTGTCAAAAAAAACAAAAAAAAAACATAAACGAAAAACAAAATTAGAAGCAACAAACAAAAAAAAGAAGAAAACGTAGAAAATGCTTTGACGTTTTTTTTGACGTTTTCTTTTTGTTTATTTTTTATTTATTTTTTTATTTTTTTTGTTGCTACTGTGTTGCTCGCCCTTTTTTTGGGCGTGTCAGCGAACTATTCATGTGTAAAGCGTGACCTAAGTGTGTGTGACCGAAGCGTGTGTGTATTGTCTGTGTGTGCGTGCGTGTGTGTTCGTGAATGCCTTTGCGTGTGTGTATGTGTGGCAAGTTTAAATTAGTTGCGCGTCGGCCATTTTGCATAAATCATTTCCTGTTTTGTGCCAAAGATAAAAGGCAAGGCAAAAGACAACAACGAATGATGACGAGAACAATTTAAAAGCAGCAGTAGCAGCAGCAGTAGCAGCAAAAAAAAAGTCGCAAAAAAAAGACGCAAAAGAAAAGACACAAAAAATAAGAAAAAAAAAAAACGAAGAACATGGCAACAAACATACAAAACAAAGTCAAAGTCAAAGTGAGGGAATCAGGCAACAATAACATAAAATTAGCATTTTTTATTACTTTTAGTTTCTTCGCTTTTTTTGTTTTTTGTTTCTTTTCTTCGTCTTCTTCTTCGTCTTGTTGTTGTTGTTGTTATTGTTTTGCTTTTGGCCCCGACAACTTTGCATTTGCATAAGTTGAAAAGCTACTAAGTAATATTGCGCATACGACGTGTATGTACAACATTGAAATTGTCATGATGCGCAATACATATGCATATGTATCTCTGTATATATCTACTTCAACATATATATACATATATATACATACATATAGACGAATCAACTTATTTGTAATTGTATTGCCAAAATACAAATACAAAACTTTTTTCTCAAACAATTCTCAAAGAACAAAAAAAAAAAATACAAAAAAAATACAAAATCATATTTTTTATTTGTTTTGTAAAACTTTTCAGTGCGTGGCAACGAAATCGAATATAGAATATATATATATTATATAGCAAAGTATATAGCATATGAAATTATAATATAATGCAATTTTTATACCCTTGCAGAGGGTATATTTATTTTTTTTCCTTTAGTTGGCGGGGCAGACCTAACAAAGTATCAAAGTATGTATATATATTGTTGACCAAGGCCAACAGCAAGCATATCCGTCTATCTGTCCATTCGCCCGACTGTTGTAACTCAAACTAGTCGGTCAGTTTTAAAGTTATCTCAATGAAACTTGGCATAAATATTCCTTCTGCTCATAAGTTGTATATAATAAGTTGGCACCAGTTGAATCGGACCACTATATCATATAGCTGGCATAGGAATGATCGGTCAAAAATTAAGTTCTTTTTATGAACAACATTTTTGTTTGTTAAATAAAAAAAAATAAATAAAAAATAAATAAAAAATAAATAAAAATAAATAAAAAATAAGTAAAAAATAAATAAAAAATAAATAAAAAATAAATAAAAAATAAATAAAAAAAAATATTAAAAAAAAAAAAATTAAAAAATATTTTTCATATTTTATTTTATTGAGAATAAACGTTTGTAAACGTTTTTCAAATACTTTAATACACTTTCATTATCCTTTATATTATTTATATTTATTAATTTATTATAATTTTCAGTGCTTAAATTTGCTTAAAATTTTCATAGACTAAAAAATGTGCTGTCCACAGTTTCATATTATTACATCATATGATTTATCATATATTTTTTTATTTTTTAACAAATTGTCATAAAAAACTTAATTTTTGACCGAATATGCTATATACTTTGCTATATAGTATATATATTCTATATTCGATTTCGATGCCACGCACTGAAAAGTTTTACAAAACAAATAAAAAATATGTCATCATTCGTTGTTGTCTTTTGCCTTGCCTTTTATCTTTGGCACAAAACAGGAAATGATTTATGCAACATGGCCGACGCGCAACTAATTTAAACTTGCCACACATACACACGCAAAGGCATTCGCGAACACGCGCGCACGCACACACAGACAATGCGCGCGCGCTTTCGGTCGCGCGCGCTTAGGTCACGCTTTACACATGAATAGTTGGCTGAGCGCGCCCAAAAAAAGGGCGAGCAACAGCGGTAGCAACAACAAAAATAAAAAAATAAATAAAAAATAAACAAAAAGAAAACGTCAAAAAAAACGTCAAAAGCATTTTCTACGTTTTCTGTCTGTTTTTTTGTTTGTTGCTTCTAATTTATGTTCGTTTCGTTTATGTTTTTTTTTTGACAGTCATTTGAGCTCATATCCTTTGGCTTATTGAAACTTCCGTTACCGGATATTGAATGCTTTATTTATGCGTGGCCGAACTTTTTTCCTTTAACTTTCTTCGACTTACAAGTTCGAAGTTCCAAAAGTTAAAGCATACACTAGGGACAACTTTGCCGTGTACTTGGCCATCGTCCTCAAGTGTTCTCTCTCTCTCTCTCTCTCTCTTTCGCTGTCTCTGAACGTCATAAGCCCCAAGGCGCACATTAGCTAATTGCCTAATTGCAGCGCAATATAGTTTAATAAAAAATCAAAATCACATTACATTCCAAGCACAAACACAGAGAGAGAGACGGGAGACACGAGGACGGACATAAGACAGACATAAAGAGCAAAATAAGAGGCAATCAAATTGATTGTATTTGATGGCCAAACTATTTGTTGTTGTTCTTGCTGCTGCTGCTGTTGTTGTTGTTGTTGTTGTTATTGCTACTTTGTAGTCCTGCTTCAACCACAAACAAAACCCCTCTGGCATAAGCCATAAATCTTGAGCGCACTTGCCTTCCATCTGCTGCCCTTTTCCTCTCTCTCTCTTTCTCTCTCTACAGCCTCCTGCTCAGCACCTGCAGCTGCAATCGTTCTGAGTGTCCTGTGAGTTTACCAAGTATTCGGTATGCTGCAGCACAATGTCCAAAATGCACTGCAAATAATAGAAAGAAAAGCGAAAAAAAAAGCAAACAAAAAAAAGACGAAAGCAAAGAAAAGAATGCTATGTGCATGGTAAGGGAATGCTTAAGAACTACCAAAAGCAGCGACATATTTATGCTCTATCCCAAGATATTTGAATCAATTGCTGAAAGCGAAACTAGCATGAAAAGTGCAAAGAAAGAAAGAAAGAAAAAAAAAATGCTTCCAATAGCTGTATGAAAATATTAGTTTATAACTTTGAAGATTTATATTCACAGCTACAGTTCGCAGATTTAAATCTTGGTCGACAATTTTATGTGACACTTGCTGGGAAAAATTCTTTTCTGACAAATAAATTATGTAAGAAAATTCTCTTACATTTTTTATTTGACTTTCTAAAACAAAAATATTCACAAAATATTTAAAAAAAAAAGAAAAAATTTACAAAATATATAAATATTTTTATTAAAATTTAATTTTAATGTGTCAAAACTTAGAAATAATGTAAAAATATTTATTTGATATTTTTAAATAATTTTTAGAAAAAAATATAAATATTTATTTCATTTAATTATCGTGCAATTATTTATTTGTTTTTATTTTTTTTTTTATTTTTATTAATGACAAAATGTAAAAAAAAAATTATGTAAAAAATTATTAATATTTTCAAGTTTTTTAAAAATTTTTAATTTATTTTTCTTTTTTAATTTTATATTTAATTTTATGAAAAAAATTAGTAATTCATGTTATAAAAATATTTTCAAATTGTTTTGAAATTGTAAAAAAATTTAATAATTATTTAACACAAAATCTAAATAAAAAAAAAATTGCTTATATTTATTTAAACAATTTTTTATTCGTTCGTCAACATTTTACTTTTGCATAAGAAAATTTTTTAAATAATCAAAAATTTGCAAAAAAAAAAAAAATTTTCAAATATTTATTTAAATTAAATAAAATAATTCTGGCAATTCTTTGTTATTTTTTTTAAGCATTTTGCCTTAACGTGTGCTTGCAGCAATGTTGATAGCGCCTTAAGTTAAGCTGCAAGTTATTATAATACTCTATTCTAATGTCTAAAATGAAAGTAATGCAACTTCTAAAAGCAGCTCAACAAAATAAAAAAAATCAAGAAAAAAAAATGAAAATGAAAATAGTTTTTTTTTTTTTTTTGCAGCTCTCAGGTTTCCCTATTGCTATATGGCAACCCCTCTGCCCTACTGCTGCTATTCCTTGTGTTCAGTGGCGCTCATATTTTCTTTCTTTTATTTTTTTTTTTCTTCCCCCAATTTGCGGCATATTGCTTCGTTGGTTTCGTTGCCGGGTGCATTAAAAATAAACGACTGTGGCCAGCGCTCAATTTGGAATGAAATTGGCGCAAATACCAAAAATTTATACAATGGCAAATGCAGCACAAGCAAAAAGCGAAAAAAAAAAAATAAAAAATAAAAATAAAATTGAAAAAAAAAAGAAATGAAGGGAAAAGCAAAACGAAATAAAAATGGGAAAAGAAAGAGAGAGAGAGAAAGAAAGAAAGAAGGAAAAAAAAATAGCAGCAGAGAACAAATTGAAAAGCCATACAAATCAAATTGCGTGGGTGTGTGTGTGGCGAGTTTATTTAAGCGTATATATATATATATATATATGTGTGTGTAGGATGTGTATGTGTAAGTATGTGTGTGTGTTCTTTTGTGGGTTATATAATTTATAAGCGGCCATCAGGAGTGCTCATTATGTGGCACAAAATAAGTAAGTGGCACTCGTTTATACACAAAGTAAACAACGTGGCAGAATGCCTGACAATGTTCACAGTCCACTCGCACAGTGTCTGTATGTCTGTCTGTCTGTCTGTCTGTGTGAGTCTTTGTGGGAAAATGCATAAAACTGACCAGCACGAAGGGCCATAAATGAGCCTTGAAGCATCACAATACATATAAGTATACATCTGTCTCTTTCTCCCTCTCTCTCTCTCTCTCTCTCTCTCTCTCTCGTTCTTGCTCTTTACATATGATACTTGAGTTGATTTTTACTACATATCTCACTGTCTCTCTCACTCTCACTCTTCCCTTCTCTCTCTCTCATTCTCTCCTTAGCCTACCATCAGCATTGCTTTCTTACATTTTCATTGTCTTTGGCTCGATAATGCAATCAATTTGCTTGCCTCGATTGTCATCGCAAATTTTCTACAATACTCACAAGGCGCATAAGACAAAGTGTTCCCAATAACTGGGAACACTTCTCCTATGCCACAGGGCTGCATGAAAATCATATAAATTATCAGACATATGCAGCTTCAACTGTTTTTTTTTTTTTTATGAATTTCTGTTTAATTTTCATTGCACAAAAAATTTTAAATTTAAATTTTAATATTTTTTATTTCAATTTCCAAATCGTTGCCTTTAAGCTTCTGTTCTTTACATATATATATTGAATATTTACTTTGTCGAGTCTATTTGAAATCGATTTGCAGCAGCCCTGTGCAGCAGTAGCAGCAGCAGCAGCACAGTGCCTTGAAGTAAAATTTTCGCATTCAGTGTGTATGCCTTGAGCATCAATTGTGCATAAATTATTGCCAATGCGCCGAGTGCAAGTTAATAGATTTTTCGCTTTTTCCTAATGCAAATCAAAGATAGCAAAGATAGCATAGCGTAGCGGGAGGTTGGGCAAAGGAGTTGGAGAACTGCTAACAAGAGCATATTGCGAAATCAAAGAAGGAAATGCAAGGAATTTCGCGCAAAATTTAATTACTGACAGCAGAACGAACTGAAAACGAAGCGAAACTAAAGCGAATCAAACAGAAACTGAACTGCAGCAAAAATTTGAAACTGCGCACACACACAGGGCGTACACAACGGAAACTGCATCAAAAAAGATGCGAATGACAGTGGCGTGGTGGCAGAAAACGGGTAGAAAGGCAAAGCAATGGCATTGGGAATTGGCGGCGCAGTCAAGAATGAACTCTCAGCATTTGGTTTGTTTATGCATATTTCAGCAGGCGATGCTGCCCATTAACAGTTACAGCAGCAGTAGCAACGACATTGTTGTTGTTGTTATTGTTGTTGTTGCTGTAAGTACAACAACAGATGCGCAAACATAGCACCAACTGCGATGCGCCTTAATGACCGTTTGACGTGACGCATTCCCCGCCATCTGCCATCTGCCATCTACCATTCACTATCAGCCCTTTGACCTTATGGCGAACACTATAACGAACTTCCACAATCCGTTGGCAAAGTTCTTTGCATATTCATTGGTCAGTTCAACAGTCTATGGTAGCTAGAAGGCTCAGTACTTTATACACACTTCCTTGCCACCCATTGAGTGAAAAAGTCAGTTCAACATCTTTGCACTTGCTTTGAGCGCAAATATTCCAAGTACTTTAAACAATTCATTAATTTACATTACAAGGTCTCGACAGATTCTTACAATTTTTGAAGCGGATTCAACTGCAGCATAGTTAACAACAACGGAAGACAATAAAACACAGAGAGAGAGAGAGAGAAAATATAAAGCATAATGTAAATGACATTGTCTACGCGCATAAACTAAGCTACAATTGAATCAACATTGAAATTTTCACAGAAAAATTTTTTTTAATATAAATTGAAATTGAAAATTTTTATTACAAAAAAAATGTATTACAAAATTGTTAATAAATTATTTTCAAGCTTATTACATATTTATAAATATTTAAAAAATAAATAAATAAAATAAAAAAATTACTTCTACTAATTGGCCAAATTTTTACATTTTACATATTTTACATTTAGAAATTGAATTTAAGAAAATTTAATTAAAATTTTTTTACATTTTTTTGCAAAGATTGCAAAATATCAAATTTTTTTTCCCTTACAATTTCACAGTCAACATTTATTGATATTGATGATAATCAACATGGAAATGTCACACAAAAACGCAGACACACACACATACATAGATATATAAATTTACCCACACTCTCACACTCCTGCATAACTCATTTCCATTGCTGCTTTCAATTTAGTCAATTTCCTTTTGCACAATTTCACATAAAAAGCAATAGCAAACATTTTTGGCTTGTCGTAGAATATTTTGCAGCTCAGCTTAAAAGTATGCTACAATTTTTTTGTAATTTCTATATAAAGATTGATGCTAAGGTGTTTCTAGGCACATCAACACACAAATTAAGTACAAAATAAGAGAACAACAGAACAGTAAACGAAAATGTGAATGAGAATGAGAACAAGTTAAGAAATACAAGAGTGAAAATGAAAACTCATGTTGGTCATCATTTCAAGCTAAATGCCCGATAATTGCCAAGCAAGAAGAAGAAGAAGCAGCAGCAACAACAGCAGTAAGCATAACAAATGCCTTTGCATTCTGCTGTCTACGCTATTCTATTCTATGCTATTCTGTTCTGTTTTGTTTTTGTTTTGTTTTGTTTCTATTTTGTGCTGTTCGTGTTCTATTCTCTGCAATTTTCCATTTGCAGTATTTAATGGAAAAATCAAGCCATCAGTTTTTCAAACTAGCCAAGTGCTTATGTTTTTTCCCACCTCGTACTGCTGCTGCTGCTGCAACATTGCTGTCTCTGCTAATTGCAACAACAATTGCAAATGCACTAACTGAATCTGAAAGCAAGAACTAGGCCAGCAAAGCAAACTGGACACTAGGCACATTGGTAACTGGGGAAATGATTCTGCTTCTCTTCTTGTCTACTATTTCTACTTCTTCATTCTGCTTGCTTGTTGTTTTTCATTCATTGTTGTTGTTGCTGTTGTTGTTGTCGCTCTGATGAGGGATAACAAGCTGGGTGCAAATTTTACAAATTATAATCGTCATTTGTCATGATGATGCCTCTCAGCAAGGACTTTTGTACGGAGACTAGAGCAGCAGCAGTAGCAGTCCTTCACCCACATCGCATTTTTATTGACACATTGAAATGACAAGGGACATGGAACAGACAGACAGTGAGACAAAATGAAAGACAGCCAACTGTCCAGGCTAGTGCTGCGACTGCGACTGCGACTGCGACTGTGACTGTTGACAATGACGACTTGGCAAAACTGAATTAGCAACAAAACGTTCAAGCTTCATTTTGTAGCCTTAATCTCATCTAAGCGCGTTGTCGACAACGTGCACCAAACAATTCCAAGCCTGGTCGACATTTTTGCATTGTATCAAATAATATTGCACCAAATGCACCGCGCATTGTTACGCTCAGATCCTCAATGCTACCAATATCACAATATGCCATCAAATTGCTCTTTAACAATGTTTCACATGCTGTACCCAATACCAATTTTTGATCGTAACGATAGACGGCCAAACAGAGACGCAACTGTTGACGTTGCAAGAGCAGCGGTATAACAAGTTTCCAATTCACAGCTGAAATATCCAGTTCATCGGCAAATTGTGCAGAATTATATTCCAATTGATTATGTGCAAATGGTTTAAAGTATTGCACAAATTGCAGCTGTACACAATGCAGACAAAGGCAAAGACAATTAAGCAGCAACAGCTTGAAGCACAGTTGCAACATAGTTGAATTTTTCTTTTGGATTTTATATTGCAATTAATTTTTAATATTTTTTTTATCAATTTATTTTTGCTTGTTCGCAATGTCTGCTTCTGCGATCAACTGAAGCTTTAAAGCAAAACTATGAAACTATCTTTGACACAACAACAGCAATAAACGACAACAACAGCAATAATAACAACAGGCAAGAACAGCGAGCTACGTGACTTTGTTGCGTCTCAAGTCTTGTTCTTGGTCGACTAATTTTTTTCAACTGTTCAATTTTTGATTGCTGACGTGTGGACAGAGCGAGAGACAGACAGATAGATAAGCAGACAGACAGACAGACAGACATTGCACTTGTAATAGTAATACGAACTGCGTCAGTTGCAAACAACGCAAAGCGAAGAAACAGTGAAAGCGTGCATAGAGCAAACAGACAGCAAATATATGCCGAAGACTGTATACTCTTTCAGTATGGTCAGCGACTTTAAGATATATTTATAAAAAATTATTAAAATTTTTAAAAATGTTTAAAAATTCCTAAATAATTTTTAAGGCATTTAAATAATTTTTCAAAAATTTTTAAAAAATGTTTAAAAATTTCTAATAATTTATTAAAAAATTTCTAAAAAAGTATAAAAAAATTTTAAAAATTAATAAAAAATGGCTTCCATAAATTCTTTAAAAATTTCTACAAATTTATTAAAAATGTATTAAAAATTTCTAAATATTTTTTTAAGCAATTCTAAAAATTTTCAAAAATATTTAATAATTTGTTAAAAATTTCTAATAATTTTTTAACAAATTTCTAAAAATTTTAGACAGTTTTAAAAAATTTGTAGAAATTAAAAAAAAATTAAAATTAATAAAATAAAACTTCCATAAATTTGTAAAAATATATTAAAAATATTAAAAATATTCAAAATTCTAATAATTTTTTAACAAATTTCTAAAAATTTTAGACAATTTTAAAAAATTTGTAGAAATTAAAAAAAATTAAAATGAATAAAATAAAACTTCCATAAATTTGTAAAAATATATTAAAAATTTCGATAAATTTGTAAAAATGTTTACAAAATTATTATAATTTTTTAAAAATATATTCAATATTTTAAAATTTTTTTTTAATTTCTACAAATTTTATAAAATTATCTAAAATTTAGTAAGTAATTATTCAAAATTTACTAGAAATTTATTAAAAATTTTTTAAAAAATGTAAAAAAATCTGCTTTAATTATAGTGTATGTACTAGTTCACCAACTCATATTTCCTTTCCAATTACGCTTCAAAATAATAAACTTTAATTCACAGTTAGTTTTGCAAGTTCAAATTGAATTTTAAGCTGTTGCTGGAAAAAAAAAAAAAATTCAAAGTTGTAGAACTAAATTTTTCGACAGACAATTTCAGAATCCCAATTGCGATCCTAATATAAATATATCGTGCAATGTGAATGTTGAAATGTTCAAATGTTGAATGTTTAATTTGGTTTTAATTTCTTGTTACGCATACTCTTGCTACGTGACTTTTAGACAGTTTTCCAACGCGTCGATTGCACGTGGCAAGCCGCTGCTGTGGCATGAGCTAAAACGTTTTTATTGGACCAACAATGACGCTCAATTGCAAGTGACGTCAATATTTTGATTTTGGCCAACAAATATTACCAAAAAAAATAAAAAATAAATAGAATATCGCTAAAAATAAAATATT
Organism: Zaprionus obscuricornis; assembly: GCA_037044475.1. NCBI lineage: Eukaryota > Metazoa > Arthropoda > Insecta > Diptera > Drosophilidae > Zaprionus > Zaprionus obscuricornis. Next base: position 15,196 of record JBAMBR010002931.1, read on the forward strand.
AAAAACGAAAGTTAAATTTGATTTAAATTATTGAAATTATTTTTTGCTACAAATTTTCGAGAATATGATGTAAAGACTAAATATATATTCACAAGATAGTCACTTGCTATTCACTAGATATTCATTAGATATTCACTAGATATTCATTAGCTATTCACTAGATATTCACTAGATATTCACTAGATATTCACTAGATATTCACTAGATATTCACTAGATATTCATTAGATATTCACTAGATATTCACTATATATTCACTAAATATATTCATTTGATATAATGCATTCATATTCGAAATGTTTAATAAATTTTTTGTGAATATTCTAGTGAATTTTAGTGTATTCTCTAATTATTGTCTAATTATTCACACATCTTATATGCTAATTCATTTGAAATTAATATTCAATTCATTTCAATTCATATTCACAAAAATATTCAAAAATAATAATACGAAAAAAAATTGTGTGAAATATTTTCTAAAGAAATTTCAAATATTCAAATCGAAATTGTTGACAAAATGTTGATGCATTAAATTTTGATTCAATTATAAATTTTATAGCATTCATTTATTCATTATCAATGCACGAGCAAATTCGTTTTAAGCAATATCAAATAAATGTGAATAATTGAGCAGGAAAATTTGTCAAAAAAATTATAAAAAAAAAAAAAAAAAAAATAGGAAAAACAACCGAAAAACAAATGTTGAACATTTAATTTTTTTGTACATTTCACTATGAATTTCATTTTTAGGTGGCAAATGAAAGAATTTTGCCAACGCCAACGACAGCTGCAAAATACGATATGGATATTATTGTTGTTGTTGTTGTCGTTTTTTTTTTGTTGTAGTTTTTGTATGTTGTAGTTGTAGTTGTTGTTGTTTTAGCTGAACCATAAATCGTTGGCAAAAAGTCAAACTAATAAATGTACAAGGGACAGTAAGGCAGATAGAAAGAGAGAGATAGGGGGAGAGAGAGAAGATAGAGACAGACAGACAAACGCATTACACAACAACTAATTGGACTTGGAGCCGCAACTGGTATGTACATATGTCCTGCAGGAGCAGGATATGAACGCAGCTGTTGCCTGTCGGTTCAGCCAGCAGCTAGTAGCAAAAGGCACAAACGTGCCAGGCAAAATCAACAGAACAAAAATAAAAACAAAAATAAAAAATCAAAATAAATTTAACAAAATAAAGTAGAAAAAATATAAAAAAATAAAGAAAAATAAAGAAAAAGAGCAGAAAAAAATAGAAGAGAAAAAAAGATATGTATAAAAACGTAGATGAACATTTAAATTATAATTTTTTAATAATAAAACGAACAAAAGCTGCAAATATTGCGCCGACATACTGCGGTTAGCAAAGGTCACTGAAGCGTAGTGGGGGGACAATGGGACAAGGATATAGTGAGGCATGGAGAGAGGTGCGATCTATGGTTAGCAAGTAAGGGTTGAGGTAAGGGCATGTCCACAAAATGGCGCAGCGGCCATTTGCCGTTGGCCGGAAACAAATTACAGCAAACAATTTAAAAAATGTTTGCAAACAAACGAATAGCAACAACAACAACAATAACAACAACAACAACATCGAGAACAACGAGAAGAAGTAGAAGACGAACAAGGCAAAAGCAGAAACTACAGAAAAAGCAGCAGACAGACGGAAATGTTATCTAGGCAATGGTAAAAAGACAGACAAGCAGACAGTAGAACAGTTCAGACAGTTGAGACAACGGAGCAGTGGGAGACAGTGGAAGATAGTTGGGACAGTGGAGGACATTGGGACTTGGGGGACGACAGACGGACATACAATGGAACGCTTGGCCAAACACAGCAGCGCCCAAACTGTAGATAAAGAAGACAAAAAAAAAAACGCCCCTTTACATTGGAATAGACGTTGTCCCGGTCCTGGTTCCTGCTGCCGCTGTCGCTGCTGCTTCATTCCTTCATACTTTCTTTCATGAATATCCGTTCGTTCGTTGTATTTGCCCGTCGTGCTGCTTTTAACCTTTTCGTTTCACTTAGTTAAGCAAAAAATGAAATTTTTATTGCCAAAATGCATAAATGAATAGAAAATAGTTACACAAACCAAAACAGCAGCAGCAGCAGCAAAACCAACAACCGAACTAAGCAAAACAGAATATACACATACACACAAAGAGAGAGAGAGAGCGACAGAGAAAGAAAAGGATCGCCAGAACAGTTGAGCAGTATACAGACATCTGCACCTGCACTTTGGCTTACACTTTGACTTTTGTTTTTTTTTTGTTATTTTTTCTGCTGCTTCTTGCTCTATGCGATATTTGTTTGCCGTTTCCTTGCCATTTTTTTTTTTTTGTTACTCTTGTTGCTGTTGTTGTATTGTAAACGAGCAACGAACGACGCTGGCAGCCACACCTAAGCAAAATGTTAACCTCAGCACTAAATCTCAACTTGCCTAATAACTTGCCCTGCCATGTTTGTATACCATAATTTTATGTATACTCTAACAAAGAGTATGGCATGAGCTATACATCTATAAAAAGGATGTACATGCAATCTAAAATTAATTTAAAATGTTTACTTATGAATTTTATTTTTATCTTTAATTTTTATTTTTACTATTTTGAATTTAATTTTATTTTTATTTTCATAATTTAATTTATTATCTTTAATTTTTATTTCTATTATTTTTAATTCTATTTTGTTTTCATTCGTAATTTTTTAATATCTTTCTTTAATTTTTTTTAATTTATATTTTTAAAATTTTTTTTTTATTCAATTTTTGATTTTATTTTTTGTTCTTTAATTTTTATTGTTTATTCAATTTTTTATTTTATTTTTAATTTTTTTTTCTTTAATTTTATGATTATTGTTTTTATTTTATTATTTTATTTAATATAATTTTTTTATTTTAACTCATATTTTATTTTTATATTTTTCTTGAATTTTTATTCTTATTTTTTATTTTATTTATTTTATTCTTATTTTAATTCATATTTTGTTTTTATTTTTTTTTCTTTAATTTTTTTTTATTTTACGTAAATTCTATTTTATTTATTTAATTTTATTTTAAATTATTATTAAATTTGAATTTTTTATTTTTTATTTTTATTATTTCAATTTATTTTTAATTCATTTTATTTGTTATCTTAATTTTTTTTTTTTTTATTTTATTTTTTTTTTTAATTTTTATTTTTACTATTTTTCATGTATTTTATTATATTATTTAATTATTTTATTTTTATTTTTTATTTTATATTTTGTTTTTTTTTTAAATTTTTATTTTTATTATTTTCATTTTATTCATTTTATTATATTATTTAATTATTTTATTTTTATTTTATATTTTGTTTTTTTTTATTTTTTATATATTTTATTTATTTTTTTAAATTATAATAAAAAAAGAAGCTTAGAGCATTTAATAGTCGTTGCTGTTGTGTAACTTATTGTTTAGCCTAGTTATGGCTTTGCTTGTTTGTTTGTTTGTTTGTTTTATTTTTTTTAGCACTTTTGTTGTAACTGCCAAGTTTTTGATGGCTTGCAATGATTTAGACATTAGACGTGGGAGTTGCAAATGAAGCTGCCACAATCTCTCAATCATGCTACTTGCCACACTGCCACAATCCACTTTTCCATACGCTGTATGTTATATGCCAAAAAGTGTATGCGTAACTTTTTGTTTTGTTCTTGCCTTTTTTTTTGTAACATTTCAATTAACAAATAATAAACAACAAGCTGGCAACAAAAAGTGCCTAAAAACTCCTGGCTAAAAGGACAACAGGCAACAGTAAGGCAACAGTAACTCGTAACGTTACAATTTTTGGCAACTTAAAACTTGTACTGCGAGAGAGACAGAAAAAAAAACAGAAGCAACAACAGCAGCAACAGCAGCAAAACTTATTTTGAAAGCAAATCAGAAAGTCATCAAGGCAGCAGTGAGAAATATGTAGCATGAACCATCGCCTCATGTAGCAGTAGGCGATTTGCATTTAGGCCAAGCCAATGAAGAGTTGAGCTGCTTGCCGCCCGCCAAAAGGGAAAACTCTCCCACTGCCTCTGCCTTTGCCATTGCCTTTGCCTTTGCCGTACGTACTTTAAAAGTAATTTATCTTTTTTTTTTTCCTTTTGCTGCTTTCAACATTTTGCATTCCCTTGGAGCTGCCCCGTCTGTTACTTTGAGTGCGTTATCCAGGACATGCAACATGCAACTTTGCATACTACAAGTCGCATGTGCTCAAGTCCCGTTGGCATAAAATTCACTTTGTTGCAAGTAGCTGCTGCTGCTGCTTCTGCTGCTGCTGTTGTAATTGTTGCTGCTGCTACTGTTAATTGCAACGGCAGCTTACGGAATAAGTTTTCAATAATGCGGAAAGCATGTTGCCAGTAAAAAAAAAAAAACTTTCCCTCTTCCCCCGCTGCATCAATTTTTGTTGTACATCAAAATCCTCTAATGACTTTTCATTGTTCTGCTGTAGCCCGAAAAATGTGTCAATTTGTGAACAAGAACAAGAAGATGATGATGAGGAAGATGAGGAAGATGTGGAAAGAAGCAAAACTTACTTAGCCAAAGTGCCAGGCAAGTTAAGCGTGTAAATATGTTTAACGCTTCACATTCTTGTCGAGAAGCACTTGAGTGAAAGTTTTATTGAACTACCAAGTTTCCTTTTGCATAGATTGACAACCGGGAAGTAAACTGGCAACAACAACAAAAAAAAAATTGATTAAAATGAAAGCGAAAATTTTGCAAAAAAAAAAAATTTAATTTGAGAACAAAAGCAGCACTCAACATGTTGCTGCACGACTCTAATAGATGCAACTAATTACGTAAACGGATATGAAAAGCGAATAGAAAAAGAAAACGAAAAAAAATAATCAGAGACAAGGAAATTAATAGACAAAAGCGTAAGCAAAATAAAAGGGAAATACCTTTAAAGTGCACACAATGCACTTGTATAATTGACATTATTTTCTTTACTTTCACTTTCACTTCTCTCCTCTCCTCTCTCACTCTGTTATTCTCTTTCATTGGCTTAATATTGTGCTATGTTTTTAGCATACATTAATTAACGTTTCAATGCACACTTTATTTTCTATGCTTGCTCATATATTATTAGCAATTTGGTACACAATTGCTAATTAAATTGAACCAAGCATAGAAAATAAAGTGTGCATTGAAACGTTAATTAATGTATGCTAAAAACATAGCACAATATTAAGCCAATGAAAGAGAATAACAGAGTGAGAGAGGAGAGGAGAGAAGTGAAAGTGAAAGTAAAGAAAATAATGTCAATTATACAAGTGCATTGTGTGCACTTTAAAGGTATTTCCCTTTTATTTTGCTTACGCTTTTGTCTATTAATTTCCTTGTCTCTGATTTTTTTTCTCTTTTTCTATTCGCTTTTCATATCCGTTTACGTAATTAGTTGCATCTATTAGAGTCGTGCAGCAACATGTTGAGTGCTGCTTTTGTTCTCAAATTAAATTTTTTTTTTTTGCAAAATTTTCGCTTTCATTTTAATCAATTTTTTTTTTGTTGTTGTTGCCAGTTTACTTCCCGGTTGTCAATCTATGCAAAAGGAAACTTGGTAGTTCAATAAAACTTTCACTCAAGTGCTTCTCGACAAGAATGTGAAGCGTTAAACATATTTACACGCTTAACTTGCCTGGCACTTTGGCTAAG
>JBAMBR010002933.1:0-16125 GCA_037044475.1 Zaprionus obscuricornis
AGATATTTGTATTATTTAGGTAAATATTACTCCCTGTTACTCTCTCTAACAAAAACAATATTTATTTATTTATTTCATTTCATTTCCAGTTTAATACTCAAGTTATTCACATACAATTAGAATACTTAACTATTTTTGTATACACTTTGGACAAATTACAATTTTTACACTGTTTAAAAATTTATATACTATAAGTCGAAACTGTCAGATAACTATAACATATTGCTGCCATGGAAACAATCGGACAAAAATTAAGTTTTTTTTTTTTATGAAAATTCTTATCCTAATAAATAGCAAACAATAAACTTTATTTCATCACTATTTATATACCATATATGTATATATTTTTATGTATATGTCAAATAAATGTAAATGTGACAAATGTCTGTTTTATTACGCGTAAAATTGTCAAGCTTGATTAAAAGTTTCTATTAGTGTTTGTGAATAATTGAACATACATATATAGTGAATTATATACTTTATATAGTGTAAATTGATTATAAACGTTTCTCTAAATAGTCTAGTTATAACCAAAAGAATATGTAATATGTTTATATACCATCATATCCTGTTTCCCTCATGACTAACATATACGACAACGAGCAAAGGTATTCAATTGATCATCTAAAAACTTTTATTATTTTAAGCGACCTGATTTTGATCATCACCGCTGTGAGAATACAACGCGCTATATGTAGTTATAGGATATATATAACTTAAAGAAAATCTATATTTATATATAATACTTAATATATATACTACATATGTATTTATATATATACTTACTCCAAATATCACATTCTGCAGGCCAAATGGTATTGGTGTTAAACGCGTAAATAGAACAACTCGAAATGCTTTGGGTCCAGATATAACACGCAATATAGCTCGTCCAGTCTCATTTTTAATCAATCTGAAAATAGCATCAAACAGAAATAAAAAACAATTAATAAGACAAACAACAAATTAACAACAACAAAATCCATAACAGGAATGAAAGAATTAAAAAAAAAAAATAAAGAATTAAATATACACATACATTCATTTTAAGAATGTCGTGTTATAAATATAGTAAAATTAATTCCGATTTTTTTTATATTATAAAAATTAAATATAAACTAATGCTATCTTCGCTGCAATTGATAGCCAATACTGAATCTAATAGATATAGATATATAGTGGCGAGCACAAGTAGATATATGTTTACTACTTTTGAGCATTTATTCCTGTAAAATCTGTTAAAATGCATCGATTAATGTGATTTTTTTATTCTACTCTTTAATATTATTAGAATGTAGAAATATAATTTTTAGTTATCAAAAATATGAACTTCATATCGTATCCTTTTTTTACCAATAGGTCGACATTTGACCAAGTGGTTCCGACCCAGTTAACTCCTAAACATAACAGTGCCTTATATCTATGTTTCACTGTCCCTCTGACATTTTCCACGTCTTGGAAACTATTTGTTGATTTCATTTGACAAGAATTTTCCATTTTCCGTGGAAAACTAGTTATCAAGTCATTTTTTTGAATTTTCAAACGTTTTGAGGTGCTGTTCAGCCAATCGTTGAAAACATTCATTTTTGGATACCTATTAAAAAGTTTATCCGTTTTTTGGACAGTTTTCAACAACCAGGACACAAAAATACATATGTACAAAAAATATTTTTTGTTTGAATTTTTTTTACGGAATAAAACGGTAAAAAACTTTTTTTTGGAATACGGATTACTATTCTGCTCGTTTCCGATATGTTCCGCGTATTTTTTTTAGTTTAATTCGAAGTATTTTTTATTCTTCAAAAAAAAAAAAAGCAAAACAGTAAGGATGTTGGCAAATCGTTATTTTTTTAAAACAAAAGTCGTCATGATTAAAGTGTATAAAATGAGTGTTAATGGTAAAATATTGATCAACCTTAGTTTCAGATGAAATAATTGTTTATGTTTGTTCCGTTTTTTTGTTTTGTATTGTATAACATGACATTTAACGCAAATGTTTCTTGTTTATACTTTATGCATAGAGTACTACGTGCCACGGGTGTGTGCACACTCAATGCTTTCTTCTTATCTTATTTCCTGCAGCACAGCAATAACAGTTATTTATAGTTCAGTTTATGGTCGGTCTGATAAGTTCAATTGTTACTATATGCAACCGTTTAAAATGATTGCGTATTATAAATTCAATATATAAATTATAAGCGACAATCTTTAATCAATTATCTTAATTATTACCTTTTAAATTAGTTTAATTAACACATTGGTATAAATAAATTTATTTAACTAATGATTTTTTTGTTGGAGATAGATTTGAACCTAATTTATTTATATTTATTGTAATTTGCTTTAAAGATCCTAGGGTATAAAGGGTATAATGACTTTGTCCCAGCAGCAAATGAATGTAAAGCCCATAAGTAGCATGTAAAGCATGTTCGTCAGTATACCTCTACGTCCGTATAAACACTAAGAGAACCGAGTCTATAAAAGAGAGACCTTCTACCGCCAACAGAAATCGATTGATATTATATAAAATAGTGCTCGAGCTACACATTTTTAAACAGTTATAATGTGAAGGATCTGTGCAAATTTATTACCAGATCGGATCATAAACATGGAAGTTACATTGCAACATTCGTTTTTTTTTTGAGTACCAGGTATCATCATATAATCGTGCTTTCTTACTTGCTTATAATGACTTTGTTAAATGGTCTTATACCACATATTAAAACATGTTTTTTTTTTCATTTTATTTTCCTATTTAAACTCTTACAATTTTTCAATACAAATACAAGCATTCATAAATATTCAAACCATTAATAAATAATGGCTACCTAAACATAACAAATTAATTTTTAACGCCCGCCCGATAAATACTATTATGATTGTGTATTATCAGAAAAGCTTCTTATCAGTATCGAAATTACAGAAACCTATGGAAGCAAAGAATTTTGTGTTATTATTCCAAGAATTTGTCTCAATGTATTGAAAACTATTCAAATTATAGCACGTTGAAGTTTAATGTTGTTGTTTATACGTAAATCTTCTAGGTCTCGTCCCCGGCTAACGCAATGATCAGTAAATACTTCCAGATCATAATTATCCTTAATGTATATAGTATCAGACAATATGCACATAATGCCACGAAATTCTGGATATGTTTCTTGACAATCGTGTGGTAAACAAATCGATAATTGTAATGATATAACATTGCCAGGCTTAAGGGGAAAATTCAGAAGTTTCTCATCAACTTTGTTCACTTCGAGTCCAATATGTTTGACCAGATTGCTACAACATGTAAATTTCTTAGCTCTCTTAATATCAATCGGAGTATTTTGTGTCGATGGTAATATACGTAATTCACGCAATTGTTCAGCAAGATATATTAGATATGCCGTTTTTAACTCATTTGCTGTTCTTATGGAAGAACCACGTTTTACTAACAATTTGCCAAGTTTGTCACGTATATCTAATAGCATATTATATATAATCTTTTGCGGCGGCGTAAAACGTCCATTAATTGGCCAAGATCTAGCCAATGTGCCACAGTAGCCAGCATATTTACAAGATGCATCCATAAGACACATCCCATCAAGACTAGTTGTCGATTTCGGCTCTTTCGATAACTCTTGATAGGCGTAACGCTCTCGACATTTATGCTGAAACATTAAATCGATGTCCCATTTAAGAACAGTAGGTTTATGTTCTAATATCACTTCCTGCATCGAATTGGCAGCTATGAAATGAGCACGCTGAACTGCAGAAATTTCACGGGGAGACTTAACACTCATCGCCGAATGCAACTTATGTATTGGACAATTAATTTTAATTCGCAATTTATTGGCCAATTCTCGAATGAATTTGCTGAATTCACTATCGTCGGGAGTATACCAAAGTTTAAAACTTGTCGCATTTGATTTCTGACTTAGAAATTTCTTTAAATCGTTAAACGTGAAAATCTTGTCAACATTATAACGTTCGCATGCAATCCTTTCTAATGTTGGATCAATAGCATTTACGCGATTCAAATCACACAATATAGTAGTATCTTCCAATCTGCGATTTCGTAATATTACTAGAACCATACCAGGTGTAAGGCAATCGCAAAGATAAAGAAATTCACCATACTGAGAAAATGGATGAGCAGGTAGGGCCTTAGCACCGGCTATAATTAATACATGCGCATATTTTTGACGGGTCTCCTCATTACTAAACGAATCCATAATTTTTATGCGATGTGCATTAATTTCATCTGAACAAAGTACATCCAATGCATATGGATCTCCAACCATATATTCTTTAGTTGTCCATTTAGTTCCATTACCTTTCGACGTCAATTTTCGCATTATTGGAATTGGTTGTGGATTTACTTCTTTTACAAAATCGGATGCCGCCGTTATTTTTGGCATTGTTGAGAAAAATAATCCGACAGATCGGATTTCGATAGATGATGACTTAAAGCAATTCAACCATGGGCGAATAAATTTAGCAACGGATACGACACGTAACATATTCGTATATATTAAAATAGCTAAATAAAATAACTAGACAAAATACAAATACAAGAATCGAAAAATTATCAATTGTTAAACAAATCCTAAATAATTATAAAATCAAATCAACGAAATAAACATAATCTTACAAATAAAGCAAAGCTCTGAGACTTTATAATTCTTTCATACTATAAATACAGTATGAAAAGCTACAAAGCACAGATTTCGCATGTGCTGAAAATTCTATGTTCCTCCGATGCTCCGATCTAGACCAGCATTTAACTTTAATGTTGTACTTCTAGTTTCCAGCTGCAGCTGATCATGTTTTATTTATGAAATCAATTGGGGCGTGTCTACAAAATAAACCAGTCTTTGCTAACAATTTGAAAGCGTTAGGCGCTAAAGTCTAGCAATGTCATAATACCCTTCCTTGGATCTAATAAGTACTGGATATAAAAATGTATAACTGATTCAATAGTTTTCCAAACGACTGTTTTTTTTTACTCACTTATGCACAGATATCCGATGCCTACAGGCACGTATTGTGGCATGGGCAATGGCAATACCCAAATTTGCGCCCAATATCACAGTTAGCCAACCTCGCCAGAAGCCAAATAGGTAGCCAGCGGTTATCAATAGGACAAGATAACCAACGACAATAGGAAAACTGACGAGGGTAAAGAGTGCCATATATATGAAAAATATAAGCCAACCATTTTGTGTTTCAATCCAGAATAGTAACGCTTTGGCATAGTTGCGTGTTAGATAGGCAACCAAAAGAAGAATACCGAGCACTGAAATGGGCAGTAAATAGCTAAGATACCAATGCCGCATTATGAATCCATGTAATCGCAACCAACATGAATTGCGTCGCAAATATGATACGGCACTGCTGCCTGAGGAACTTGATTGGCGATTATTGTTGTTGTTGTTGTTACTGTTGCTGGTATTGCTGGTATGGCTGATACTGCCGTGTCGTGTATTTACAAGAAATGCATCACATTCACCAGTCTCTTCATTGATCACAACAACATCATCTGGCGTATTCTTTGTATTGATGATCTCCAGTGTTGAAAAATGTGAACTGTTTGAGCCGCTATAACTGTTGCTCTTAATCAGCTGTGGTGACGCACGGAAGGGGGAGGAACTGGTAGAAGACACTGTCGATTGCAGTATTGAATCATCCATAATGGGCTTATTTTTTTTATATTTGTATATATTAATATTATTGTTGTCATATCTATAGATACTGTTGTTGTTGTTGTTGTTGTTGTTGTTGCCGTAGTCAATCGTTGTTGTTGTCACTGTTGTAGAAGCAGCATTGATGCTCATTTTGCTATTTACCCAATAAATTTTAAAGTTTTATTTTGTTATTTAAATATTTTCTCCCTTTCTTTTACTCGTTTCTTTCACATCAACGCCAACGCTTCTTCTTTTCGTATTTTCTCTATCTCTTTCACTTTTCATTCGAAAATAAAAAGTTTCACTTTTCATTCAACTTGAATAATATGTAGAAATAAACGTGTATACAAAATAAAAGATGATAAGAACAGATGTGTCTTCATTAAAAATCAGCAGCAGGCTGACGACTTTGGCACACATACATATGAGACACACATAACAGACACACACACATACACATGTATGTCATAAAAACAGCGCGCACTAATTTAATCAAATTTTCAATAATAAATTTATGTTTTATTGCTATTGCTATTGCTATTCTTCACTTGAATTAATACTTCATTTAGACTTCTAATTAACTTTTTCTTTATGTTTAATTCATTACATTTTTGAAAAATTCACATTTGCATGAATTTGGTGTTATTTGTTTATACCAACGTTTTGTACACAAATGCGTTTATTGCGAGCCAAACGCGAACCTTCCGTCCACCGAGCAAAAGAAACGCAAACTAAAAAGCTGCAGTATGACCGTACGCCATGAAAGTGAAAATGCCACCAAAACACTTTCAGTCGTCATTAAAAGCTGTACTTAGTACACCGACTCTATCATGCTCTTTAATTTAAATCTTTTTAAATCAAAAACAAATTCTATTAAATTTATTTATATATATTATAAAATTGCTAATATTCACATAAACAACAATAATAAATTTAAGATTATTTCATTTCTTTTTATTCTAGTTCATTTGGTAACTTCTTGGAGCTGCGCGATACACATGCAATGCTCGATGCATCCTGAAGTAGCACCAATCGCACAAATGCCAAATTGAGCAGAAAAGCCTGACCAAGTAATTCACGTTGATATCGTTCCAATCGAGAATACATTGCACGTAAATTCGAAGGGAATTGAACTTGATTACGTAAATAAATCTTCTCGGACGAATCGAACGACTGATTATTATTCTCATCCAAATTATAATAGTTTCGCATCATATTAAGAATTGTTTCCTCCGAAGAGACACGCTCTGTACCAACCAAATGATTGAATAGTCGAGCCGTTAGGAAACGACGTAAATAGAAAAGATTTATCTTTGTTTCATTGGGATTATCGCGTGCCATTAGAGCATAACTGAGCATGCCGGTTATTTGAGCTTTCTGTATGTTCACATTTTGTTGATCAATACTACCCGGATTGCTGTTGGCCTGTGCCATTTGTGGATTTTCTAGAATATAGCAATCTGCTGCTGGAATTAGATGCGCAACATACAGACACCGACGCGCCAATTCATGCAGATGCAATTTCTTATCGTTAATCTCATGGTGCTGCCAATGAGTGAGCTCACATGGTGAATATTTCGATTCTGGCAATTGTAAACGTGACCAACTGACGCTTGTTACACCAATCCGTAAGCCAACGCAGGACGAAATCTGTTGACGGTGTTGCTCATCCATTGTGGGCGTTATAAATGGTGCAGTGCGAGAAACCTTTTGATTGCTAGCTTGGCTACGTTTTGGATCCGTTGCTGGTTGCAACAAACTCTTGTAAAATTTTGTCGCCACTTTTAAACCAAATCCCTCAACGAAAAGTATATCATTAAGATCCTGAAATGGTCCATTGCGAGCTTTCCAATTTTGTAATTTCGTTGCTCGTGATTTTGTTATTTCATAGCTGAAATAAAAATATGTTTATTATATTTAATTTATAAGAGCTTCAAAAACATTACCACATCAGTCTTTGTACATCATTCTCATTGATTGCTTCCAAAATTTGTTTTTCTTCCTCCTTAGTAAACGGTGGCAATTGTACAGGTTGCTGCGCTTCTATGTCCGGCACGCAGCTTGAAGTTTCTTGATTAGCTATGCGACGAATTTGGGATGTTGTTAGGATATGAAGTGCACGTTTCACATTAAAAGAAAACATTATTTAATTTAAATAAATTTTTAAAATTGCATTCTAAACAGAAATTATGCAAAACACAAAAGCTTTGTTTTCATTAGCGTAAGCTGTGTGACCGTTTATGTTGAATAAACAGCTGTTAGAATATAATGATACTTTGTACGTTATAGAACACTCGTAAATCATTCGTATATAAATATATATAGTTAATGAATGAGCCCTGTTGTGGTTGTGTTTCAGCAACAGCTGATTGGCAGCATCAAATATCTAGATAAAACACACGTCGTTTATATTCAGAAGTCGTGATAAATTCGTGTAAAATTGTAACATAACTGAACGAAATGCAGTTCTCATGGATGAAGCTAGCAATTTATTTACTCACATTTCTAACTTACGCATATTCCGGCTACGGTTCCAGCACAATTGTCCATCTACGCGATGCAATAATTGCTGCTGAGGCAATTTTCGGTGATGTCTTTAAGAATTTCATCACTATTGCACGCAAATTTCGTACAGTGCACGAAGTCTTTGATGCAGCCGTTGAGGAAAATTGTATATTTCAATGCCCGGTACCAGAGGCTGGTGGCACGGGTAAGTATTTAAAAATTATATAAATACAGTATAAACAACATTGCATCTAACGCGTCATCTTTGACATCTGCCATTTCCGTTCGCAGCGCCGCGAGCTGTTCAAAATAAACTCTATGTGCCGACAGCAGACGGTTGTGGATCGTTGGGATTGCGTATAAGTACAGAATATTTACCAGCCGTTGAGATGGAGACGTGTTGCAACGATCACGACATTTGTTATGACACGTGTAATAGCGATAAGGAGCTTTGCGATTTGGATTTTAAACGTTGTCTGTACAAATATTGCGATAGTTACGAGAAATCCATTGCCAGCGATTTAATGACAAAAGGTTGTAAAGCAGCGGCCAAAATGTTATTTACGGGCACCCTAACGTTAGGATGTAAATCATATTTAGATTCACAGCAACGTTCGTGTTATTGTGCCCCCAGTAAATTCAATAACAATAACAAAAACAAGTATTCAAATAGTAAAGAAAAACAGCAGCGTCAAAAATATGGCTGGAAGGATCGCAATGAAATTTAGCATGAATATAAGACATTAAATGCGTTCAATTTGTTATATGTTATCGTTTTAAAATGTTTCGTATTTTTTTTTTTAGGTTTTAGTTTGACGAATTTGTCTATATTTAAGCCAAATGTAATTAGTAATAAATATTAAATAAATATTTAAATTTAAATGCTTTTATATATTTGATTATTCTTAACTTGATTTAAAGTATCATTCATCGTTTTAAAAATGGCGCGCAAGTTTTTAGATCAAAATCATATATCGATTATTTGAAATAATTTCCCCACAGTATTCATTGAAAGAGATTTATAGTGTCTTATCGATGTTTTTTTAATCATACATGTTCTAACACTGTTTTACTTTTTTTTTTTACTTTTACAGCACTAAGCGCGCACATTGCTGTTATTAACCAGCACTGAATCAATACAAGCGCAGCTGCAGTAAAAAAAAGCAAACGATTTTGCAATTTTCCAAACTCAATAAATGGTGAATGTAGCTGGGATTTGTCTGGCAAAATTCAACTAAAGCTTACAAATGGGGTATGATGTCAATCGCTTTCAGGGCGAGGTGGACGAAGAATTAACATGCCCCATATGTTCCGGCGTACTTGAGGATCCGCTGCAGGTGGGACTTTTATAAATTAAAAATCAAATGTTTTTTTTTTTTAATAACAAATTCAATTGTAGGCTGTCATGTGCGAGCATGCTTTCTGCCGAGGCTGTATTAACGAATGGCTAACACGTCAACCGACATGTCCGGTTGATCGAAATGCATTAACCACAGCAAATTTGCGTGCTGTGCCGCGTATATTGCGCAACTTGTTGTCCAGGTAAGATTCTTGACCCATTTACGGTGGTTGGGGGAGTTGCTGTTAGTTTGATGATCGATTGAGGAGTGCATGCAGCTGGCATGCAAAATTATTCACTGTTCACATTATATAATATTTTAAATCTTGCTTTTTTTTTATTTTTTTTTTTGTCAGACTTTCGATAACATGCGACAATGCACCTTATGGATGTACATCTGTACTTAAATTGGATGTATATAATTCACATCTGGAGGAATGCATACATAATCCTAAGCGTCCATTTCCATGTGAAAAAGGATGTGGTTTCGATATACCCAAGGATGAGCTTAAAGATCACAATTGTATACATGAGCTACGTACTTTAATTGTCAAACAGACAGAACAAATTGGAGAATTGAAAGGCGAGCTAAACGATCAACAATTGACGATCAATGAGCTAAAGCGGGAATTATTGCTCTTTAAGGATTTTATGCGAGCAATGCGTGTCTCGAATCCTGCAATGCGCGCAATTGCTGATCAAATGGAACGTGATGAGGTTATACGCTGGAGCAGTGCATTAGCACGTGCACGTGTAACACGCTGGGGCGGAATGATCTCAACACCAGACGACGCATTGCAGGTAATAATATCTGAAACTTCATTTATACGAACTATGTAATAATATTCTCATTATTTATTTATATTTAGTTAATGATTAAACGCGCTCTATCCGAATCTGGTTGCCCGCCACATATTTTGGATAGTCTTATGGAGAATTGCCACGAACGACGTTGGCCACGAGGTCTTAGCTCGTTAGAGACACGCCAAAATAATCGACGTATCTATGATAGTTATATATGCCGACGTATACCAGGTAAATGCTACGATTCATAATTCTTATTCTTAAACACATAAATCCCGTTCACAATATTATATTGTCTACTGTTGTTGGTCCCTAATCTATTAAAGGTTTTGTTCTTGCAGGCAAACAGGCGGTGCTTGTTTTAAGCTGTGACAATGTTCACATGACTGATGATGTTATGGTCGAGCCCGGTTTAGTGATGATCTTTGCTCATGGCATTGAATAAGAAATAAGAATTGACGGTGCAGCAGCAGCAGCAGCAGATATATTCAACAACTAAAAACAATTACAATTAGAGAAACCTAAATAACTAAATACTAAAATGTATATCAAACAGTGCTCAGTTTTATTGTTTCCTTGACTTAATAATGCATAAGAATATGATGATATAAATACATGTAAATCATATGTCATATGCAAAAAAAAATAAGAAATGAAATCTATAGGTATTTAATCATAAGTTAAACTCGCAAGACATTTCACAGAAAAAAAAAAAACATGACAAAACTAAATCTCAATAATACATAAACTATTTATGTATGTGCATTAATTCCATTTACATACATCCATATACATATATACATCCATACATATAGTTTAGTTACTTAAGCGATCTCAAATCGAACAAATCTTTTGTTACTTTTGTTCACTTCAAATCTTAAAGAAATATAAAATGCACATACTTTATATACATATAGAGATATACTATTGAGTCTATGAATTATTTGTCTTTTTTTTTTGTTTTTTTTTTTTTTGATTTTTTTTTTTTTTTGATTTAGGCAACTTGAAAACATATACTTAAGTACTTAATTAAATAAGAACATGAAAACAATTATAAGTAAATAAACAAGTATTTCAAATTTAATTAATTGTAAGTTGTCAAACAAGTTTAATTTTAACTGTAATAAAAATTATTATTAAATTAACTTCAGAAATTAACTAAGAGACTCGCTTTAAAATGTTTGTTGGGTTACATTGCTTAATATCTCTGTCTCGCTTTGTCGCCCCCAGCCCACACGCACACTTGCAAGAACTTAAGTTCTGGCCATCATCTGTTCCCGAAAAGGAAATTCAGTAAAAAAAAAAAGCCGTCTCAAACAACAACAACAAAATGAAACTAGTTACTCTGCATGAGCTTTGAGAAAACGAAAAGAAACCGGTTATAATTTTTGTAGACCTGGACTTGTTTTTTTCCGCAAATTCGTTTCTATTAGTCCAAAACAAAAAAAAACAATAAAATTTGATACAAAATATTGTTAAATAATGTTTATACGTTTTCTGCTGACGCTTTTGTTTAGTTACATGTGCCAAAAAAAAAAAAAAAAAATCGAATCGCTTAAATACATTTAAATATTTATAAGCGTAATTAACGCTTTTTTTTATTTCTTGGCCAGACACTAAGGGGCGCCCCCTGGCGTTTGAAAAGTGAGAGTTTGTCTGTTTCAGTTTTTAAATAAACCGCAAGCGTCGCGCGCAGCTTCCAACAGTCGTTCGTCGCGTCTCATTGCTGACGGACGTTGAAATTTTTTAGCTCTCTTTCAATTTATAATAAATTTCATTTCTTCTAACCGAGAAAAAAAAAAAAAAAAACAATACAAAATGAATTTGTCAATTTGTATGCTAATCATTTGCTTGACAGCCGCTACGTTAGCAGCTCCACAACAGTCGCAGCAAAGACAACGCAACGAGAAGCAGGTTCAGGAAGATGGATTGCGTAAGTACTAAATACATTTAATCGATATTATTCTAATCAATATTTTGAAATCATAATCGAATTATGAATAAACAGCTGCCAATGGTGCCACTATCGAGGAAGTTGTATTAGAATCGAATTTACATATTAAGCCCAAGACTCAATTGAATGTTAGACGTGTACGATCCGCATTGCCGGATGATCCGCACAAACGTGTAAAGCGTCAGCGAGGAGCTCCTAGTGCTGGCGCTAACGTAAAAACCGGTGCTGGAGGTGCTACATCAAATCTCAACCTTAGCGCCGGTCCAAATGGTGGCAAAGTCGATGCCAATGTTATTCTGGACCCTTTTTTTAACACTGGACCAAATGGTTACAATCAAGCACAGACAGCCGCGAATGGTGGAGCTAATAGTAATTATAATGGAGGCTCATCGGCAGCCATTGGTCAAGCGCAAGGTTTCCAGTCCCAAAATGGTGCTAATTCATTTGGTGCCAGCTCGACCACTGCATTAACTCAATCACAGAACCCATTCGGCAATGCAGCTGGAGGATCATTTACTCAAACCTTCCGTTTGCCTAATGGACAAACTATCAATTTTGCTAACACAAATACCTTTTCTAATAATGGCAATAACAATGCCAATAGCCGAGGTTCAGCCGTAAGTGTGTCCAAATAATACCGAACAAATTTATCATCAAGAATATAACTGTTAAAAACGATTAGTTGATTTTTTTTTTTTAAAAGCAAAATATTTGAAAACATGTTTTACAAATTCCTTAATAAATTATAAAACTTATTTTTACTGTATAACTTTGCAACGAGAAATACAAGAAAACGTTTTGGAAAACTATATACTATATATCTAATTTATTCAAAATATATAGATAAAACTTCAGTTAACTTTATATAAAAATGTTGTCATATTTCCGGTTTTTTTTTTTTTATTATTATTATTAATTTGTTGTTGTTTTTCGCTCTGTGCGTATGTATGTGTGTTTGTGTGTGTGTGTGTGTGTGTGTGTGTATTTACACATTCATATATTATTCAGATTCGCTTTCGCTCTCCGATTGAAAATCGCCAACTTCAATAGAGAATTTATATTCCTGATCGCAACCCAAATATGAATCGCTCATATAATATAGCGTATAATCATGTTTACCCGGACTGGGCGCCACAAAGTCCAGTTTAACCTTTGCTTTTTGCTGCAACGTTAAACGTTTTATGGACAGCAGAGAATTTGTTTTTGGATCACCGATAACCACCCACCAGCCCTCTTCACGTTTTTGTGGAAAGAATGGTGCAATAACGGGTCCGGTTACTTCATCTTCACGTTCCAATTGAACAATAACATTAACGGTTGAGCCTGAATTGATGCGATCTTTATCAACAACTTCATAATTGAGTTCAATATTCGGATAGCGATTACAGAAACGTGCCACATCGGCCATTTGTGCATCGGATAATTGCAACAGGCGACTACGATCCTCGTCCTCTAATTCCATAATATCGAAAACTGTTTCAATTTTCTACAAAAAAACCAAAAAAAAAAAAAAGAATGCAATTAGTTTCGCTACAAAGATGAATTTGGATAAGTTTTGCTTACTTTATCCGTGCAGCGTTTTATAATTTCAGCAGTAAAGTGTGGCAACTGTCGCAGATAAGAATCTTTGCTCCACATGGCCTGTGTAACCATTTGTGCCAGTTCCATAGCTGCCACAGCTGGTGATAACCAACCATTTGAGCTAAGAACATCTACACAAGCCTGAATAAGGCGTATTGCCTTGCTTAAAATTTGCTCAGTGTCACCTTGCAGCTCGGGGCCCAACTGCAGACGCGATAGATGTGCCTGTAGCATTAGATTTGTTTTAATATGCGGATCATTGAATCTGAAATATAAATGAAATTATAGTGAATGTGTACGAAGTATGAGTTTAATATTCCTTATTTACTTGGGTGCCGACTCGTTGGGTCCTGTCAATTTGTTGGGTAAACGTTGAGATAGTGTACGCAACACTTGCTCCTCATGATGTCGAACAACAACATCTTCATACTCAGCTGCCGATGATATGATCTCAAGTAGACCACGAACTTTAGTTTTACTATTCAAAGATAAACTAAAAAGTTCTGCAAATACAATGAAAAACAAAATGTAAATAATTTGAATATTAAATCTTACTATATATAATTAAAACTTACCAATTGTTGTATAGTTAATATAATAATAGGCAGCAATCATGCCCAGATTAAGTGGCAATGTGTCCATATCATCTTCGACACTAATACATCTCGATTGCTCCAAATCGCTAAGTGTATTCTCGACTAGTTCAGACAAATGATCAGATAAATGACGATGTGTCACGCCCTGAAGATTATAATAATTTGGATTTTGTGTTAATCTGCGATACAGGAATGTCCAGGTCAGATAATCGACAGCATCCTGTTTATTTTCAATTGTTTTGGTAACAACTTCGGCATTGAAATGATCATGCATCCGATGATCCAAATGACTTTCAATGGGTAACGGTTCGTTAATGAATTTCTTAAAGAAATCTTTCTTGGAACTTTGACACATTAGTACACACTTGGCATCGGCATCCTCATTGGGTCGATTGGCACGTCCAATCATTTGTAGTACATCCGTAACGGGATAATCTTCATATGAATGATTTTTACCATTACTACAAATGATTGGACGTGCCAATCGACCCAATGAGGATGCCGATGCCAAGTGTGTACTAATGTGTCAAAGTTCCAAGAAAGATTTCTTTAAGAAATTCATTAACGAACCGTTACCCATTGAAAGTCATTTGGATCATCGGATGCATGATCATTTCAATGCCGAAGTTGTTACCAAAACAATTGAAAATAAACAGGATGCTGTCGATTATCTGACCTGGACATTCCTGTATCGCAGATTAACACAAAATCCAAATTATTATAATCTTCAGGGCGTGACACATCGTCATTTATCTGATCATTTGTCTGAACTAGTCGAGAATACACTTAGCGATTTGGAGCAATCGAGATGTATTAGTGTCGAAGATGATATGGACACATTGCCACTTAATCTGGGCATGATTGCTGCCTATTATTATATTAACTATACAACAATTGGTAAGTTTTAATTATATATAGTAAGATTTAATATTCAAATTATTTACATTTTGTTTTTCATTGTATTTGCAGAACTTTTTAGTTTATCTTTGAATAGTAAAACTAAAGTTCGTGGTCTACTTGAGATCATATCATCGGCAGCTGAGTATGAAGATGTTGTTGTTCGACATCATGAGGAGCAAGTGTTGCGTACACTATCTCAACGTTTACCCAACAAATTGACAGGACCCAACGAGTCGGCACCCAAGTAAATAAGGAATATTAAACTCATACTTCGTACACATTCACTATAATTTCATTTATATTTCAGATTCAATGATCCGCATATTAAAACAAATCTAATGCTACAGGCACATCTATCGCGTCTGCAGTTGGGCCCCGAGCTGCAAGGTGACACTGAGCAAATTTTAAGCAAGGCAATACGCCTTATTCAGGCTTGTGTAGATGTTCTTAGCTCAAATGGTTGGTTATCACCAGCTGTGGCAGCTATGGAACTGGCACAAATGGTTACACAGGCCATGTGGAGCAAAGATTCTTATCTGCGACAGTTGCCACACTTTACTGCTGAAATTATAAAACGCTGCACGGATAAAGTAAGCAAAACTTATCCAAATTCATCTTTGTAGCGAAACTAATTGCATTCTTTTTTTTTTTTTTGGTTTTTTTGTAGAAAATTGAAACAGTTTTCGATATTATGGAATTAGAGGACGAGGATCGTAGTCGCCTGTTGCAATTATCCGATGCACAAATGGCCGATGTGGCACGTTTCTGTAATCGCTATCC
>JBAMBR010002934.1:0-60729 GCA_037044475.1 Zaprionus obscuricornis
GGCACCAAATAAATTTGAAGCATTGGCTGCACGTGATGCTATGGTGGAGGTGCATGGCGTCTTAAATACAATTGCTGTCAGTCTCATGAAGATTGCTAATGATATACGCTTTTTGGGTTCAGGACCACGTTGTGGTCTTGGTGAATTATCACTGCCAGAGAATGAACCCGGCAGCTCCATTATGCCTGGCAAAGTGAATCCTACACAATGTGAATCATTGACCATGTTGGCTGCCCAAGTTATGGGTAATCAAGTGGCTGTAACTGTTGGCGGTGCCAATGGACACTTTGAATTGAATGTCTTTAAGCCATTGATTGTCTCCAATGTCTTGCGTTCCATACGTTTGCTATGTAAGTAAATTTTAGTTCTTTAACTTAATGATTATTGATCATTCAACACTCTCTCTCTCTCTCTCTCTCTGCCACTCGTACAGCTGATGGCAGTCGCACATTTACAGCCAATTGTGTTAATGGCATTCAGGCAAATACTGATCGCATTGCCAAGATTATGAATGAATCATTGATGTTGGTAACGGCTCTAAATCCTCACATTGGCTACGATAAGGCAGCTAAAATTGCCAAGACCGCTCATAAAAATGGCACCACACTCAAGGAGGAGGCCATCAATTTGGGTTATTTGACCGAGAAGCAATTCAATGAATGGGTTCGACCAGAGCAAATGTTAGGACCGAAATAAACAACAACAACAACAACTTTCATTTACTTAACAAAAATAAAAATAAAAATTATTTGAAAATAAAAAAAAAAAAAATAGAAATCTATATGGAAAAGTAAACATTTCTTTATGTGTCTAAAAAAAAAAACAAAAAAAAATTCCTGTGAAATTTTTCTAGTCAAAAAAAAAATATTATTTCGACTTTTTTTCTGCTATCTTGTTATTCGTAATTCTCATGCATCAAAACAGAAATTATAACAAATAAAAAAAAAAAATTATTTATATTATTTATAAATCATAAGAAAAAAAAGAAAACACAAATTTAATTAATAGTAAAAATCAAAATTGCAACATTATTATTAAAGCTAAAGCTTTCAACATGTTGATGCAACATCGTCTACATCGTCTACGTTTGCCAATAAAATTTCTTTATGTTTCTAGTCGCATAAAGTTAATAAACAATTACTGTACACCTTGTAATAAAAATGGAAAATCTTCAAGTTCTTCTAATTCTTCTTCGACGACTTCGACAGCAACTGATGGCAAATTTCGCATGGAGAAAGATACATTTGGTGAACTTAAAGTGCCAGCAGATAAATTATTTGGTGCTCAAACGATGCGCTCGAAATTGAATTTTCCAATTGGTGATATTGCTGAACGTATGCCGGTAATTGTAATAATTTAACTGTGTCTACTACTTTTTTTCTACTACTATTTTTAATACAATTTAGTATAATGTTATTTCTCAGTTTTCCGATTTTTTTTTCGTTTGTTAATTTTGATACTATATTTTATTTATTTACTACTTTTTCTACTACTATTTTGTTACTAAACATTTTTGCTACTATTTTTACCACATTTTCTACTACAATTTTTACTTAAATTTCCACAAAAAATTCAACAACAATTTCTACTATTTTTTTTTTTACTACTATTTTTTTTTACTACTATTTAGTATGTTATTTCTCAGATTTCCGATTTTTTAGTTTTTCAGTTTTGATTGTTACTACTTTTTCTATACTATTTCGTTATTACTATTTTGTTACTAGTTCTTTTTCTACTACCATTTTTACCACATTTTCTACAACAATTTTTTACTTAAATTTCTACAAAAAATTCAACAACAATTTTCTACCATTTTTTTCTACTACTATTTTTAATACTATTTAATATAATGTTTTTTCTTTAGTTTCTCAGTTTTGATTCTTACTACTTTTTCTACTACTATTTTGCCACAATGTATTTTGCTTGTTACTAGTCCTTTTTCTACTACTATTTTTACTACAATTTTTACTAAAATTTTTTGCTACTATTTTTACCACATATTCTACTACAATTTGTACTTAAATTTCTACAAAAAATTCAACAACAATTTTCTTCTATTATTTTTACTACTATTTCTACTTTATTTTCCACTACCATTTCTTCTAGATGCCTATAATTAAGGCAATGGGCATACTAAAAAAAGCCTGCGCTGAAGTCAATAAAAATTTTGGCTTAGATGCCAAAGTCTCGGATGCTATATCCAAAGCCTGCGATGATGTCATCTCTGGCACATACTATGATCAAGGACATTTCCCATTAGTCATTTGGCAAACTGGTTCTGGCACACAGACAAACATGAATACGAATGAAGTAATTAGTAATGCAGCAATAAAAGCCTTAGGAGGAGAACTGGGCTCCAAGACACCAGTGCATCCCAATGATCATGTTAATAAATCACAAAGTTCCAATGATACCTTCCCAACGGCCACTCATATATCCGTTGGAATTGAATTGAATTCACGTTTGATACCAGCATTGACACACCTCCGAGATTCCATTGAATGTAAATCTATTGAGTTTAAGGATATCATTAAAATTGGACGTACACACTGCATGGATGCTGTACCCCTGACATTGGGACAAGAATTCAGTGGCTATGCCCAACAATTGTGTTATGCCTTGGATCGCATCGATGGTTGTCTGCCGCGTGTCTATGAGTTGGCCTTGGGCGGTACTGCTGTTGGTACGGGACTTAATGCACCGAAGGGTTTTGATGTACAGGTAGCGGCACGTATTGCTGAATTAACTAATTTGCCATTTGTAACGGCACCCAATAAATTTGAAGCATTGGCTGCACGTGATGCTATGGTGGAGGTGCATGGCGTCTTAAATACAATTGCTGTGAGCCTCATGAAAATTGCCAATGATATTCGTTTATTGGGTTCGGGACCACGTTGTGGTCTAGGGGAATTAATGTTACCAGAAAATGAACCCGGCAGCTCCATTATGCCGGGAAAAGTGAATCCTACACAATGTGAATCGATGACCATGTTATGTGCCCAGGTTATGGGTAACCAGGTGGCTGTTACTATTGGTGGTGCCAATGGTCACTTTGAATTAAATGTCTTTAAGCCATTGATTGTCTCTAATGTCTTGCGTTCCATACGTTTACTCTGTGAGTCTGCTGTAGCAACATAATTTCAAATGTTATATATTTATTTTTGTTTTTTTTTTTTGTTGTAATTCTATAGCTGATGGTTGCGCTACATTTTCGAAAAATTGTGTTGAAGCCCAATACGGAACGCATTGCAAAAATAATGAACGAATCATTGATGTTGGTAACGGCTCTAAATCCTCACATTGGTTACGATAAATCTGAAAATTGCCAAGACAGCGCATGAAAATGGTACAACACTCAAGAAGAAGCAATCAAGGCTGGTGTAACAAGGAACAATTTAAAGAATGGGTTGATCCAAAGAAAATGTTGGGACCAAAAGAATAATATTTAAATGTCAAAACTAAATTAATAATTGTGTTGTTGTATTTTTTTTTTTTGTTTGAAAAAGTCAGCGCGCATAAATCGAATTGACTTTTTTGTTATCCTTTTACACCTAGCAATAATCAAAAAAATGTCTTTTGTTATCGATATTTAATAGTTTTACAACACTGCAAGCAGACAGCTGTTTTGCGTGTTGTGATTTTGCTCTTTGTCAAATTAACGAAGAAATATATGACAAATATTTTTTCCGGGTGCTAAACAAAATAATAAATTTATTCTCCCAACAACTAATAAACAATTTATTTGTAATAAATTTTATTTTCGTTTTTCATTTGTGCATGTATTTTCGTTAACAGTTTTACAACACTGCAAGAACAGCTGTTTTGCGTGTTGTGATTTTGCTCTTTGTCAAATTAACGACGAATATTGACGAATATTTTTTCCGGGTGCTAAACAAAAAATCAAAAACAAAATTATAAATTTATTCTTCCAACAACTAATAAACAATTTATTTGTAATAAATTTTATTTCCGTTTTTCATTTGTGCATGTATTTTCGTTTTTGCAAGTGTACGTGTGTGTTTTAAGGGCATGTGATTATCTAATTTTTCTACCACAAAGGCAACTATATATTTTTTTTGTGTTTTTTTGTTTTTATCGATGCCTAACAATTTGTTGCAACCAAAACGAAAACCGATATCCAAAATATACAAAATACACACATACATAGAATATACATAAACTAAGACGAAACCTAATAAAGAACGAAAGAAAGAAAAAAAAAACGACAAGTTGTTGCCGAAATATCAATCAAAAAGCAAGTTAAATTTCTCAAACAAAATAAATTATCAGTTCATTTTAACAAAAACAAAAAAAAAAGACATTGTTGAATTTTCCAAACACGTTACAAAAATCAAAAATTGAAGACATTTCATTTTGGAAACTTATAAAATATAATCAATATTATGTGCATACATATATATTTGTAAAAATAATAATAATAGTTGTTTATGTATTGATGAGCTGCTCACCTTTTATTTTTATTTAGCGTTTACTTATTATATTTGTTGTTGTCCTTGCTGCCTGCTGTTTATGTCTGTCTACTGCGGCGTTCACCTTTTGTCATGCGTTCCGCTTGTGATCACGAACAAAAAAAAAAACGCTTATCGATAGACGATTAATTTGCTTATTGCGTCGCAGAAAATTCTTTTTCTCGTAGTACTGCACTTTTTTTGTTTTGTTTTTTTTTTACTATTATTATTATTTTTTACAAATATATATGTATGCACATAATATTGATTATATTTTATAAGTTTCCAAAATGAAATGTCTTCAATTTTTGATTTTTGTAACGTGTTTGGAAAATTCAACAATGTCTTTTTTTTTTGTTTTTGTTAAAATGAACTGATAATTTATTTTGTTTGAGAAATTTAACTTGCTTTTTGATTGATATTTCGGCAACAACTTGTCGTTTTTTTTTTCTTTCTTTCGTTCTTTATTAGGTTTCGTCTTAGTTTATGTATATTCTATGTATGTGTGTATTTTGTATATTTTGGATATCGGTTTTCGTTTTGGTTGCAACAAATTGTTAGGCATCGATAAAAACAAAAAAACACAAAAAAAATATATAGTTGCCTTTGTGGTAGAAAAATTAGATAATCACATGCCCTTAAAACACACACGTACACTTGCAAAAACGAAAATACATGCACAAATGAAAAACGGAAATAAAATTTATTACAAATAAATTGTTTATTAGTTGTTGGAAGAATAAATTTATAATTTTGTTTTTGATTTTTTGTTTAGCACCCGGAAAAAATATTCGTCAATATTCGTCGTTAATTTGACAAAGAGCAAAATCACAACACGCAAAACAGCTGTTCTTGCAGTGTTGTAAAACTGTTAACGAAAATACATGCACAAATGAAAAACGAAAATAAAATTTATTACAAATAAATTGTTTATTAGTTGTTGGGAGAATAAATTTATTATTTTGTTTAGCACCCGGAAAAAATATTTGTCAATATTCTTCGTTAATTTGACAAAGAGCAAAATCACAACACGCAAAACAGCTGTTCTTGCAGTGTTGTAAAACTATTAAATATCGATAACAAAAGACATTTTTTTGATTATTGCTAGGTGTAAAATGATAACAAAATGTAATTCGATTTATGCGCGCGACTTTTTCAAAAAAAAAATACAACAACACAATTATTAATTTAGTTTTGACATTTAAATATTATTCTTTTGGTCCCAACATTTTCTTTGGATCAACCCATTCTTTAAATTGTTCCTCTGTTACACCAGCCTTGATTGCTTCTTCTTTGAGTGTTGTACCATTTTCATGCGCTGTCTTGGCAATTTTTGCAGATTTATCGTAACCAATGTGAGGATTTAGAGCCGTTACCAACATCAATGATTCGTTCATTATTTTTGCAATGCGTTCCGTATTGGGTTTAATACCTTCAACACAATTTTTCGAAAATGTAGCGCAACCATCAGCTATAGAATTACAACAAAAAAAAAAAAAACAAAAATAAATATATAACATTTGAAATTATGTTGCTACAGCAGACTCACAGAGTAAACGTATGGAACGCAAGACATTAGAGACAATCAATGGCTTAAAGACATTTAATTCAAAGTGACCATTGGCACCACCAATAGTAACAGCCACCTGGTTACCCATAACCTGGGCACATAACATGGTCATCGATTCACATTGTGTAGGATTCACTTTTCCCGGCATAATGGAGCTGCCGGGTTCATTTTCTGGTAACATTAATTCCCCTAGACCACAACGTGGTCCCGAACCCAATAAACGAATATCATTGGCAATTTTCATGAGGCTCACAGCAATTGTATTTAAGACGCCATGCACCTCCACCATAGCATCACGTGCAGCCAATGCTTCAAATTTATTTGGTGCCGTTACAAATGGCAAATTAGTTAATTCAGCAATACGTGCCGCTACCTGTACATCAAAACCCTTCGGTGCATTAAGTCCCGTACCAACAGCAGTACCGCCCAAGGCCAACTCATAGACACGCGGCAGACAACCATCGATGCGATCCAAGGCATAACACAATTGTTGGGCATAGCCACTGAATTCTTGTCCCAATGTCAGGGGTACAGCATCCATGCAGTGTGTACGTCCAATTTTAATGATATCCTTAAACTCAATAGATTTACATTCAATGGAATCTCGGAGGTGTGTCAATGCTGGTATCAAACGTGAATTCAATTCAATTCCAACGGATATATGAGTGGCCGTTGGGAAGGTATCATTGGAACTTTGTGATTTATTAACATGATCATTGGGATGCACTGGTGTCTTGGAGCCCAGTTCTCCTCCTAAGGCTTTTATTGCTGCATTACTAATTACTTCATTCGTATTCATGTTTGTCTGTGTGCCAGAACCAGTTTGCCAAATGACTAATGGGAAATGTCCTTGATCATAGTATGTGCCAGAGATGACATCATCGCAGGCTTTGGATATAGCATCCGAGACTTTGGCATCTAAGCCAAAATTTTTATTGACTTCAGCGCAGGCTTTTTTTAGTATGCCCATTGCCTTAATTATAGGCATCTAGAAGAAATGGTAGTGGAAAATAAAGTAGAAATAGTAGTAAAAATAATAGAAGAAAATTGTTGTTGAATTTTTTGTAGAAATTTAAGTACAAATTGTAGTAGAATATGTGGTAAAAATAGTAGCAAAAAATTTTAGTAAAAATTGTAGTAAAAATAGTAGTAGAAAAAGGACTAGTAACAAGCAAAATACATTGTGGCAAAATAGTAGTAGAAAAAGTAGTAAGAATCAAAACTGAGAAACTAAAGAAAAAACATTATATTAAATAGTATTAAAAATAGTAGTAAAGAAAAAAATGGTAGAAAATTGTTGTTGAATTTTTTGTAGAAATTTAAGTAAAAAATTGTTGTAGAAAATGTGGTAAAAATGGTAGTAGAAAAATAACTAGTAACAAAATAGTAATAACGAAATAGTAGCAGAAAAAGTATTAAAGAAATAGTAGTAGAAAATGTAGTAACAATCAAAACTGATAAACTAAAAAAAAAATCGGAAAACTGAGAAATAACATTATACTAAATTGTATTAAAAATAGAAGTAGAAAAAAATATTAGAAATTTTTGTTAATTTTTTTGTAGAAGTTTAAGTAAAAATTGTAGTAGAAAATGTGGTAAAAAATAGTAGTAGAAAAAGAAGCAGTAACAAAATCGTAATAACGAAATAGTAGTAGAAAAAGTAGTAAATAAATAGTAGTAACAATCAAAACTGATAAACTAAAAAAAAAAAATCGGAAAACTGAGAAAAAACATTTTAGTAAATAGTATTAAAAATAGTAGTAGAAAAAAAAAAGTAGTAGACACAGTTAAATTATTACAATTACCGGCATACGTTCAGCAATATCACCAATTGGAAAATTCAATTTCGAGCGCATCGTTTGAGCACCAAATAATTTATCTGCTGGCACTTTAAGTTCACCAAATGTATCTTTCTCCATGCGAAATTTGCCATCAGTTGCTGTCGAAGTCGTCGAAGAAGAATTAGAAGAACTTGAAGATTTTCCATTTTTATTACAAGGTGTACAGTAATTGTTTATTAACTTTATGCGACTAGAAACATAAAGAAATTTTATTGGCAAACGTAGACGATGTTGCATCAACATGTTGAAAGCTTTAGCTTTAATAATAATGTTGCAATTTTGATTTTTACTATTAATTAAATTTGTGTTTTCTTTTTTTTCTTATGATTTATAAATAATATAAATTATTTTTTTTTTTGTTTTATTTGTTATAATTTCTGTTTTGATGCATGAGAATTACGAATAACAAGATAGCAGAAAAAAAGTCGAAATAATATTTTTTTTTTGACTAGAAAAATTTCACAGGAATTTTTTTTTGTTTTTTTTTTTTTAGACACATAAAGAAATGTTTACTTTTCCATATAGATTTCTATTTTTTTTTTTTTTATTTTCAAATAATTTTTATTTTTATTTTTGTTAAGTAAATGAAAGTTGTTGTTGTTGTTGTTTATTTCGGTCCTAACATTTGCTCTGGTCGAACCCATTCATTGAATTGCTTCTCGGTCAAATAACCCAAATTGATGGCCTCCTCCTTGAGTGTGGTGCCATTTTTATGAGCGGTCTTGGCAATTTTAGCTGCCTTATCGTAGCCAATGTGAGGATTTAGAGCCGTTACCAACATCAATGATTCATTCATAATCTTGGCAATGCGATCAGTATTTGCCTGAATGCCATTAACACAATTGGCGGTAAATGTGCGACTGCCATCAGCTGTAGGAGTGACATAGAGAGAGAGAGAGAGAGAGAGAGAGAGAGTATTGAATGATCAATGATCATTAACTTAAAGAACTAAAATTTACTTACATAGCAAACGTATGGAACGCAAGACATTGGAGACAATCAATGGCTTAAAGACATTCAATTCAAAGTGTCCATTGGCACCGCCAACAGTTACAGCCACTTGATTACCCATAACTTGGGCAGCCAACATGGTCAATGATTCACATTGTGTAGGATTCACTTTGCCAGGCATAATGGAGCTGCCGGGTTCATTCTCTGGCAGTGATAATTCACCAAGACCACAACGTGGTCCTGAACCCAAAAAGCGTATATCATTAGCAATCTTCATGAGACTGACAGCAATTGTATTTAAGACGCCATGCACCTCCACCATAGCATCACGTGCAGCCAATGCTTCAAATTTATTTGGTGCCGTTACAAATGGCAATTTAGTTAATTCAGCAATTTTGGCAGCACATTTCTCAGCGAATCCTTTGCGTGTATTTAGACCAGTACCGACAGCTGTGCCGCCCAAGGCCAATTCATAGACGCGTGGCAAACAGGCATCGATACGTTCCAAGGCATAGGCCAACTGTTGAGCATAGCCACCAAATTCTTGTCCCAGTGTTAGGGGTACAGCATCCATAGTATGTGTACGACCAATTTTAATGATATCCTTGAACTCATTGGATTTGGCAGCAAGTGCATCATGTAAGATCTTAATCGCTGGCTTCAAATTGTTATTCAATTCAAGGGCAACGGATATATGTATGGCCGTTGGGAAAGTATCGTTGGAACTTTGTGATTTATTAACATGATCATTGGGATGCACTGGTGTCTTGGAGCCCAATTTACCGCCCAGCAGTTCAATAGCACGATTGCTGATAACCTGTCAGAGAGAGAGAGAGAGAGAGAGAGAGAGAGAGAAGTTGAAGTAAATCTGTAGAGAGAGAGGGAGAGAGAAACTCATACCTCATTAACATTCATGTTACTTTGAGTGCCGGATCCTGTTTGCCAGATGACAAGAGGAAAATGATCATCATAGAGTTTGCCAGAGATGACATCATCCGCAGCCTTGGAAATGGCTTCACTCACTTTAGAATCAAGTCCAAATTCCTTGTTCACCTCGGCAGCGGCCTTCTTCAAGATGCCCATGGCCTGAACAACGGGTTTCTATAAGCAAACCAATATATATATATATATGTATATATATATATATGTGTGTGTGAGAGAGAGAGAGAGAGTGAATGAGAGAGAGATGCAACTTACCGGCATACGTTCCGTGGGTCCGCCAATGGGAAAATTAATCTGCGATCTCATTGTTTGTGCGCCATAATATTTATCAGCGGGCACCTTCAGCTCACCGAATGTATCGCTCTCCACACGAAACTCTTGAGAGGATGAGGCCTATCAATAATAATGAAAACAAATTTTTTTTTTTGAATGATTAATATCAGCTTGAAGCAGCAGGATAAAATCGAAGAAAAAAAAATTCTCAATTTGCTGACCATTTCGACTGCTTTAACTTTCCGTAATTGAATGAGATTGTGCGACTACTTGTGCTTTGGCTACTTCCAAAATGAGAATCAGATAAGTTGACGTCGTCGTCGTCGTCGTCGTTGACGACCATAAAATAAAATAACAAAAAAAAAACTACAAAATGCTGAGAGCAGCACAAAACAACAAACAAGAACAAGAACAAGCTCAACAAGTAAAAGCGTAAGGCTCAAATATGTAATGCTTACATGACAAGCGAATACCCTGCACTTACAAAAAACAAAAACATTGTAAAAATTAAAAATAAATCTTGGCATACAATTCATAATTTTTTGCATAAATAATTTTTTTTTTTAATTTTATAAATTTTTTGCAACTATTTTACAGCGCATCAACTAGGCGAACAAAGCCGAAACAAAATTCAACTGGAGCGACCAATGGGGCGCGATCAGCGCCTGTTCTGCCTTTATGCATGTATGCGTATGTCTGTGTGTGTGTGTGTATGTTTTTGCGCTGATATTTTAAATTCAAATTTTTACAACGAATTAAAACAAGTAAAAAAAAAATAAAACACATAAACATACATATGTATGATTGTGCGTGTGTGTGTGTGTGTGAAAGGAAAAAAAAAACAAGTGCTAAATGGCAATTTACTAACAACAATTTAAATACCTCTGATTAGAACAGCAAGCAGAGTCGCCATCATAACAGAGATAGAGATAGAGCTAAAGCAGTAGCAGCGCTTGTAGAAGAGCACCAGCAGCAGCAGCAGCAGCGCAAGCGATAGCAACAGCAACAAGAGCAGCAGTAGCAGCGGCACCGACAGCGCTGTCTCTAAACAAGCAACGGTAGTTAGTGGATGTTAAGCAGTGTGAACAGTAGGTTAAGCATTTTGCACCTACTTATACACGCACACACACACACATATAGAGACAGACAGACAGAGAAATAAATAAATATACGTACAGACATCTGTATAGCAGCAATTAGAACAATATTATTCATATACAATTTTAACCGGTTTGATGGCCAAAAATAAATAATAAAAAAAAAACTTGCAGACATTTATAGATGCGTGTCTATGTATGTGTGTGTGTGTGTGCTTGGGTTTGCCTATCGCACTAGCACAGGGCCACAAGTTTGCGCAAACTCGAAGAGAAATCATTTTATTTGCCTTGCAATTATAAAATGCACACATACATGTGCACATATGTATGCACATGCATACAAGCATACCTTCCTTGGGCTGCAGGCTTCAAGATTATGTTGCCTCAGATATGTGCGAACTGTTTGATCCGTTATATTTATATTAAGGTCCTTTTTAAGCTCAGTAACAGGCTTCAAAGGATCCTTCTTGCTCTCATGAATCAGTCTATTGATTTGAAGAGGTGCCAGAGATCGTTTTCTTCCACGTGTTTCGTGTGTTTTTTTATGTTTAATGGCATTTGTGATCATTTTGTTGGAACACCCGACCAATTCTCCAACTTCTCTATAAGTTTTGCCTTCCAATATCAATTTTTGGATAATACTACGTTTATCTGCTGTGCAGTGTTTTCCACGTCCCATTTTAGAGTTATATGTATATGAATTATTTTGACCGAAACTATAATATCATGGTTAAATCTGATAATCCACGTGCTTGCTGACTGAACAATGTGGCCAGATTTAAAGGATTTCATAAAGATACTAAAAGTGGTGCTATTATTTTTTTCGCGTCATTTACGAACTTCTTTGTTCAAATATTAAACAAAAAAAGTATATTAACAGCAATTTAAAAAAAACATTTACGCTGTTTTGATTTAGTGTAGATACTAAACTATCTAAAAAAAAACAATTTAGAATTTAAAAAATGTTTTTATTGTTTTTTTTTTTTGTATCAAGAAGGAATTGTGGTAGTGGTGCTATTATTTTTTTCGCAACAGTATGAAAGGACAACGATTTTGTATGCGCTATAAAAAAAATCAGCACTTCAAGGATCACCAAAATTACACTGAACAAAATAATTGCTTGTCTTTTATTTATCCTGCAACTATTCCCAAAAACAAACTCCACACAATTTCAATACAATTCGCTTTAAAGCGAAAAACAAGTTCCACAAAGTAGAATTGTTGTTCACCAACGAGAGTCAAACTTAGGTTCCACAATACATTTTCAATTGTTCTCATTGGCATATTATTGCACAACTTGTTGATACGTTTAGTTTTTTTTTTTTGTGCTGTGCTCATTTGTGGGCGTGGCAAGTAACCATAATTAGTCAGATATAAGCTTTTAAGGGGGATCGTCCAACATAAACGTAAGCAAATTAAGTGATAATATATTTTGTTACGAAATGCCGGTAATGGCCTCGGCGAAATCCAATTGGAATGAATGCATGTGTGTATGTGTATGTGAGCTGTGAATGCATTTAGCAGAAATGAAATCCAGTTGGATTTTGTGTGTACATTGTTGATTTTTAAAATGGGTTCAATATAAGCAATAATGCAGGCCAAAATAGAAATGCAAAGAAATTACATAAGCGCAGAAGTGCCAAACGATAAATCTCCTTACCATGCGTAGAGTGCATCCAAGGCTTGCCCATGGCTTGGTCAGCTGTTGTACGCCGCGAAGCGTGGAACGCTGCAATAATGGTAGCACCATATTTTCAATATTCCAAATTGTTCAATATACTGGGAAAAGTATGAAAGCCGCGTATATTTCACTCGCTCTTAGCCAGCGGTACCAACAAGCAGCCAAAGCAACACAACAAAAACAAAGTTAAACGATAAGCGATTGCACAATATCATGGCAAAACATATCGATAGACATGCAAAATAAATGAGCGCCAAAAAGTTCGATATATATATTTATCGATCATTATAGCAGATATAAATAAATCATTTATTTCATTTGTTATATTATTATATTTTCAGCTGTATTCGTATTGTAGAAAAATAAAATTAAAAATTAATTTACAATCATTGAACATAATAATCGAACATATCAGTGAACGATAAAAATATATATGATAGAAAAACTATCGCACATATCTAAGCAACAGCTGTTTTTGCGCTGGAACAAGAGTGTTAAGTGCTGCAAATTTGTAAATTGAAAATTTGAAGACACAACTTGCAAAAGCCATTGACTGCACACACATACACAATGTCATTGTTAATAAAGTCTCTGGGCCTGGCCAAGAAACTAAATGCAGCCAATCCCAATCTATCGTTACAGGTTGCTCGCACACGTAAGTTTGTAATTAGAATTTCATTGCTTGTTTTGTTTACGTAACTTTTAAAAGTCACAATAAAAATTTCTATTGCGCTTAACATGAACAGTTGCCACCTGGAATAAGGATTATAAACCGGGACCATATCCAAAAACAGAAAAAGAACGTGAAGCCGCTGCTAAAAAATATTATTTGCTGCCAGAGGAATATAAACCATATGTAGATAATGGTTTAGGTTTTGGTGACTATCCTAAAGTTGGTGGTGGTCTTGGCGTCGAAAATA
Organism: Zaprionus obscuricornis; assembly: GCA_037044475.1. Taxonomy (NCBI): domain Eukaryota; kingdom Metazoa; phylum Arthropoda; class Insecta; order Diptera; family Drosophilidae; genus Zaprionus; species Zaprionus obscuricornis. The sequence goes on from JBAMBR010002934.1 coordinate 13,745, forward strand.
AGGATTGCTATTATCCTTATGATTTTCCCGAGCATAAGCGTAATCTACACGATCCCGTAAGTGTATCTATATATTCATTTTTGTATATCATAATAATGTTTAATGTTTTTGTTTACAGGTCTCAACAGATCATGATTTGTATAGCGAGGATCGCTACTCGCAGGCAGAGCAACCACGTTTCGCTAATTCATATTATTTCATTTGCTTCTTGAGCGTTATGTCCGGCTGCCTAGCACTCTACTATTGGCTTGAGGATAAGAAAATGTATCGTCCCGTTGCTGCCAAGCAATATCCCGCTGATGGTGTCAAACACTATACATTCGAGAGTTAAGTGACGATTGGATCTGTGAAGCATTAGATGGCGAATGCAATGAAGGAAAATGTAATTTTTTTCTTTTTTATTTAACAAATTTTTTTTTTCACACATTTTGTTCGCTTTCTAAATTAACTAGCAGAAATTAAACGAAAAATGAAATTTGAAAAAAAAAATATAAAAAATTAATTTTTTTGCTGGGAAATATTTTTTTTTTATTCCATATATAAAATTGAAAATTACATATAAAAAAATTATTTTTTAAAATTTAAACTTAACTTTTAAACTTAATGAACAAAATTCTGGACGCAGATGAGCATGAAAAAAAAAAAACAAAAAACTTAACTATAAATCTCTATAACTATAACTATATATATCTATATAAAATGAGATGAGAAAAATAATGATAATCGTAATGATCATGATCATGTTGATAATGATGATGATTTGTAATTTATTCAACAATATAATTGGGATGCACAACCAACAATGGATCATTCTCCAATTCATCATCATCTTCAGCAGCTTCTTGACGTTTTGCTGCACCTGTGCCAAGTTTTTTAAGATTTGATGTCTTTAACGGTATTATAACCTGATCATGATAGATTAAACGATCAATTAATTTCTCAATAAGATTTTTACGTGATATTAATTCATCTTCAGATTCAATTTGTTCGGCAACCTGTTCCAAATACCATGTGACAACATCGCTACGTTTCATACCCGTATCGGTGCCTTCAACTTCACAGCGTGCCTCCTCGCCACGCATATGTAGTACTAACATTGTCGATAAATTCTTATAATCCTCAAAGGATAATGTAAATTTCTTCTTTTGTACGATGGTAGCACCACCACCAGATGTATCCAATGCACCACCACCAGTAGCACTAACATTATCAGCACCATCAATATTTGCTGCTAAACCATTATTCTCCATATCAATATCATGTTCAATACCATCATCAACATCCAATGGTTCATCATCATCCAAATGTATATCAGGTTGTTCCACACGTATTATCGATTTATTAAGCAAACGGAATGCTTCCTTTACATGACGTTCCAGCACACGATTGGAGCATTCAAGTTTTGCCATTGCCTCACTTAAACGTATCATAGATTCTAATTGACGTACCGTAATACGCCAAGTACTACGTCCAGCTGAACCTGTATCCCGCTGCCGTAAATGTCCATAATTTTCGACAAGCATTTTACCAGCCTCTGTGCCAATAATAGGCTTAAATTGTCGTGCAAATGTTACATAGCGTAGCACTTCCTCACGTGTATATGCACGTTCCACAGCGTCCTCAATATTGGAATGTAAATCAACAATTTTACGCGCAATGGCATAATCAACGACTTCATTACATTCATCGACAAGTATAAAGAATAGATCGAAACGTGACATAATTGGTGCCGATAATTGTATATTTTGTTGTAAACTCTTGGAACGATCATAGCGACCATTGATGGGATTAGCAGCAGCTAAAATTGATGTGCGTGCATTTAATGTAGCACGTACACCGGCACGTGCTATAGATATTGTTTGCTGTTCCATTGCTTCATGTATGGCAACCTGATCACGTTGATCCATTTTATCAAATTCATCAATGCAACAGATACCATTATCGGCTAACATTAAGGCGCCAGCTTCAATAACAAAATCAAAACTTTCCTCATCTCGTACAACAGCAGCTGTTAAACCTGCCGCCGATGATGCTTTACCCGATGTATAAATGGCACGTGGTGAGAAATCTGAAACTTGTTTTAAAAATTGAGATTTCGCTGTACTTGGATCACCAACAATGCAAACATTAACATCACCACGCAATGATGTCTTCTCCATGGTAGTTTTAGCGACGCCACCAAATAATTGCAATAAAATGCCACGTTTCACTTCATCATTGCCATAGATCGATGGAAAGAGACTACTGATCAAATTCTGATATAGATTACGATCCTTAGACATTTCATAAATCTTTTGCCATTCAGCATCAGTCATTTGTTTCTTCATATCCTCGGCGGTTACCTCTGACATGGGCAGATCTGTGCCACCGAAACGTGCTGTTGTTGCTTGTACACTGCATGCAAGGAATGCCATGCGATAGTTAAGTTCACGTACACCAAGTGCCTTGAGACCAGTAACACCTTCAGCACCCTCACCTGGCTTATGACGTGAACCCATTTCGGTTTTAGTGCCCGGCGTACTTAATACACTAACATCGGGCACAACGATCAGTGTGCCTGTGAAATCATAACGATCACCAGCTTGTACGGTTTCTACCAATTCTGAACGTAAGATAATTTCAACGGCACGTGGTATACAACCGCGTGGCAGTTCGGCCTGTGTCTCCTGTATGCGTATCTTTTGAAAGTCCAAGAATAATGATTTCTCTACATCGAGCATAAAGCGACGACGATTCGAACAGACAGGATTACGGCAAATTGTTGGATTTGTAAATTTAAATTGTTGCTCTACATTACGTATTTCAGTTTGGCAATCGAGGCACATGAAGGTACCAGATACTAACTCTGGATGCACGGGATGTGTACGGACTACTTGGCCAGAGATGCGTATAAGTGTGCCAATTTTTGATGTTGTTAAATCACGAACTTTATGTCGTGTTGGCACCTCGGTGAAGGCGACGTAACAATCTTTGTTGGTTTTAAGACCAATGCGATCTTTAACATAGTTCGATACGGATTGACATAGAAATGGATAAACATGATAATATTCTTCAATAATAGCTGTTGCTAAATTTTGATCATATTTCTCAACATCTTCAAAGCTAACTTCAAGCGTACAACGATCTGGTGATTCTAAATTTGCCGCTGGACGCGTATATTTAATTTCGCCATCTTCCTTGAATTCCTCGAGAAAATCTTGAAAGAGTTTTTGCGTGCGTATGCCAACTTCATCTTTAACACGCAATTGTCCAATTTGAGCATCAGCAACATCCATTGTACACAAAAATTATTTAATATATAAATAAGTGTATAATATAAATAAATTTGTTTGATTTTAGCACAACGCGATGCGATTTAACTTTTCTTGTTGGGGCAGCTGCGTGTTTTTGCACAGTTTCGCGCCTTTTTTCCACAACAATTCGCTATGATATCAAAATAACAATAATCGATAAGTATCGATTAGAACAATAATGCGTTTTTAAATTACATTTTAGTAAATAAGTACAAAGATACAAATGTAAATATGAAATTTTCAAATAATTCCTTAATAACTAATTGTCTAACTGTCAAAAAAATAGAAAATTTATTAAATTTAAAAAAAATGATAAAATGAACTTGTACGAAATTCGTTCATTTGAACTTGTTCTAAGCAGATTGCACATCTCTAACGACGAGGGAATTTATTGATTCCGAAATTTCGCTATAGAAATATTTCAACTTGGCTGAAATTAATGGATCAACGTTATTATATATATTTGCGCGGTAAAAAATAATATATAAATATAACGAACAAGAAGAAAAGCGATAAAGTACGTAAATAACGTAATTAACTGTCAATTGACTTGACGGCTAACTCAATTCATAACGCAGTCTAAACGGAGGAAACACACACACACATACACACACAACACACACACACATATACGTACGTAGAGGCAAGAAACAACCGCACACATACAACTAAAATGGTGGACGCTGCGAGACAAATGCTCGATGAGCTAATGGGCCGCAATCGAAATTTGCATCCTTCGGAAGCGGGACAAGCGGTCAATTGGGAGGATCCAGAGGTAAATATGATGATTAATCAAAAAGTGATTAATAAAAACAAAAAAACACAAAACAATTTTGTAATTATTCTCTTTGTGATATAATCGAAATTCTTGGCATGCGTCTGTTTTTAATGCGACATTTTTCTATGGTCGCTCGGCCAATGTATTTTTATTGTTTTTCTTTTTTTTTTTTTGTTTTTTTTTTTTTTTTTTTGCCGGCATACAAACAGTGTGCACGAAAAGTAATGATACATGGCCAAACATTGTATGTATGTTATGTGTATGTGTGTGTGTGTGTATGGTTGAGTTTGTGTTTGTTTACATGTTCATTCTACAATTTATTGAAATTTACATTGCCATTTTTAGTTTATATTGCAAAGTGAATAATTCTGTGTGTGGTTTTTGATTTTTATTTATATTTTATTTCATTTCATGGATTCCAATAAAAATGATTTGCTTATTTTCTAAATATAATTAAAATTTCTTCTTGTATTTTACAGTTCTGTCAATTTTACAATGTTAAATTTTGTCCGCACGATTTGTTTATCAATACACGCGCTGATCTTGGACCATGTACACGAATTCACGATGAAGAAGCAAAACATTTATACGAGGAGGCGCGTCCATCACAACGTAAACGTCATACAGAAGATGAATTTCTTCGATTTTGTAATGTAATGCTGCACGATGTGGATCGTAAGATACAAAAGGGTAAACAACGTTTGCAGTTAATGCAACGTGATAATCCGCATAATAATACACAATTGGCAATTAAACATCAAGAGCAATTGGCGAATTTAAGTGCGAGAATAAAAAAGTTATTGGCCGAGGCAGAGGAGGCGGGCATACGAGGTGATGTGGATCAAGCACAAGATTTGATGACACTGTGTGATGAACTTAAAGATGAGAAGGAAACGTTGCAGCAACAGTATGAGGCAAATGTTAAGCAATATAATAAATTAAAAACAGCAGCAGCAGTAGCAGCAGCAACAGCAGGAACAACAACAACAACAACATTACAACCACCGACACTGGCGCCAACATCTCAAACATTATCACCTGCCACGCCATCAATAAATGCCACAGAGCCGCCAAGCGGTGATGAGGATCAACGAGGATTATCCAGTCCCATAGCTAATTGTATTGATGGCGCTGGCAATGATAGCACTGAATCAACTGATGCATGCAACGAAAATAATAAAGAACAACATACAACAACAACAGCAGTAGCATCAACAACAACAACAACAACATCAACATCATCATCATCATCAATAAGTGTACCTGGTACAACAGATATTGGTGGTGTGGGAGTTAATGTTGCCACTGGTAATGATACAGTGTCGGATGATAATAAAACGGATATAAAAACAGATGGCAAATTGCCAGCAAATTGGACGCATGATGCATTACCAGAGAAACAGATGAAAGTGTGTGAAATTTGTGGAGCATTTCTTATTGTTGGTGATGCACAGCAACGTATTGAAGATCATTTAATGGGTAAACAGCATTTGGGTTATTCCAAGCTGCGTAATGCAGTTGCTGAAATCAATGAGAGGCGTCAAAAGGAACGTGAAGAGGAAGAGCGACGGCGACGTGATGATCGTGTGCAACGCTTCCATAATAGCTATGATAATAGACGGTAAATTCAAATTATATATATTCAAAATATTAATATTATTAATAATAAATAATAATAATATGCTTGTCTCTTTTCAATTGAAGTAATGAACAGCGAGATTATCGTGAACGAAGTCGTGACTATGTAACTAGTCGAAATTCATCGGATAGACGGCATCGTAAGTTGTTACTTTATTTTATTTTATTTTTTTTTTGCACACGACACAATAATAATTCTCTTGATTTTTTTAACACTTGTTTATGTATTAATATTATGGCATCTTTACAGATCATCATAAATCACATCACGGGCATTCGTATTCGCGAAGTGGCAGTCATAGCAGCAGCAGTAGCAGCAGTCGTAGTCGACATAATCATTATCGTCATGATAGTCGCGAACGTCATTGTCGTAGTCGTAGTCGCAGTCGCTATTAACTAAGCTGATGATATACCAAATATATATCTATATAAACTATAACAACAATAATAACAGCTAGGAGGAGGAGAAGAAGAAGATGACGAAAAAGATGATGATAAAACAGCAGAAGAATACAATATATATTAATAAGCATAAAAAAAGAGCTGAAAGAGAAAGTAGAAGAAAGGAAAAGAAAAAAGTAAATAAAAAACAAAACGTACAATAAAACAAAGGAGTAATAAAAGGATTATAAATAAAAAAAAAATATATATAAGAATGAAAGAAAGAATTAATATTTTGTAAACAAATGAAAAATGTAAACAAAAAGAAAAGAAAGAAAGAAGAAAATGCAACAACAAAAATAGCAACAATCGATTGCAAGTGATGGAACTCAGTCAGAGCAGCAAAAGCAATAACAGTAATAATAATAATAATAACAACAACAACAACAACAACAACGAGTACAACAATAACAATGACAACGAGTATGACAACAACAACAACAACAATAAGAAGAAGAAGAGGAAGTTGAAACAGAAGCAGTTAAAGTTGAAAATGAAGAATCATCTAACTGGGCCGACTGCCACGACTATATGCCACACGTTGCCCATACGCTTGTGTCTCTCTATCTCATCATATCTATATCGCTCGCTCACTCGCTCACTCTCTGTCTCAGTCTCTCCATGCAACATCGAGGTACTCCAAAAATAAAAAAAAAAATAATAATAATAATAATAATAACACATTTCAATAATATGTAAAAAAAAAAAAAAAAAAATCATTAAATTCAGACAGCCTTAAGGTACATGTGTGTGTGAGACATGTGAACTTAGCAATGAGAAACAAACGGAGGTGAGTTCAAATTTTATTTATTTATTTTCAGTTTTCCCCTTTTTTTATACTTTATACTCTATATGTATATTGTACTCTCACTCACTCACTCTATTTACTATATATATATATATACATATAAATAAATGCTCGTAATCAATCTGCGTACTCTCTCTCTCTCTCTCTCTCTCTGAGCTCTCGTTGTCTTTCTCTCTGTCGTGTTATATATATATACATATATATATATATATATATCTGTATTATACAGTTTTATCCTGCCAAATATGCCAAAAATTTCTTTCCCTTTTTACAGACAGTAGTATGCATTAATATTTTAGTAAACACATAAATTCTGCTCATAGCTACTAACTTAACACACACACACACACACACAGTGACACACGCACACACAGTCACACATACACAGACACACACACACGCATACATAAATGTCTGTATATAGTTAAAGCTTTTAGCTAGTTTTTTTTCCCGCCCCCGCCCGCAGTGTAGTTTCGCTTTGGATTTCATCCACAAAAAAAATATTTTCTCTTTCATCGTATTAAAAATAAATTTTTAAAACCATTCTTGCAGCTGTGTGTGTATTTTTTTTTTTTTAGCTTTTTTTTTTGTAAATTCAATTGCTTTTTCAAGAGCAAATAAAAATAATTTCTAAATATTTCATAATAGAATTTATAGAATTTTTGATTGGGGCTTAAAAAAAAAAAATAAAGCGCCATACTTCTTCAGACTGATTGATTGATTGATGAGAGCAAAAACAATAAATAAAAAAAAAACATTAAATAAAATACAAATCAAAATAAAGTTAAGAAAATGCAAACAAACAAACGAAAAATAAAATGGAATCAGGTTAGTTGAATTTCATAAATATTCGACTCTTGGTTTATGGCTAAAAAAAAAAAAAAACCGAAAAAAAAGTCTGTTTCATGCATAATAATGAGCAGAGCACGTAACGAATACACACAATACACACGTACAATACATAAACATAACAACACAAACACACACAGATACTACACATACACACACACACACACACACACACACACACACACACACACAAACATACACTCCTACATCCATACACTGTATACAAATACTTACAAAATCATATCGCTGGCAATGCAGTTAAAAATCCTTCTTGTTACTTGTTTCTTGGAGATACAAAACGTTCAATTGATTTTTACCAGGTATTTACCTTACAAAAAAAAAAAAAAATAATAAGAAAGCAAAGTTATCTTCGGCATACCGAAGGTTTTATACACTTGCAGAACTTTAACGAAAACTTAGTTAATTTTGACCTATTATTTTCTATGGTATTAATATGATTTAGTAGTTGAATTTAAAAAATACAATTTTTTTTATATATATATGTACATATGTATATATATATATATAATATAAGTCGCCAGTAAACTCAAATATGGGAGCTATATAATAGATTTATTCGATCCGTTCCGAAATCTGCTACTGTCAGAGGTATATGTATATATAATTTATAGCATCTGTCACGTCTCTTTAAGTACAAAATTATTAATATGCAAGAGTATAAAATATTATATATATATAGTTTATATACAATATATAACTTATGTTATCGAAGCAAAAGAATAGAACACTTCCTTTTAAAACACATAGACGCAGGGGTTTTGCATGGGAATGGCATGTGCTGCTTATTGTGATTTTTCATAATGGATAAGCTATTGCGCTCTTTAGCATCGTCAAGTGATCCTGAACTAAATATTTACATATATATATCTATATATATATATACAGATATTGTATATATTATTTTCATATATCAAAAGTTATGTGGGGTTTGCATAAAGCTTGAAATTTTATTAACACAGTTAGTCAAATTTTTTAATTAATTGTTTGGTCGTCTATAACCTTCAATCATCCTATCCTTTCACTTCCTATCGCCAGAGGTATATAGTCCTCACTCTTTCAATCTCTCTATATATTTCTTTACTATTTTCTCTCTTTATGTGTCTATATATGAAATTTTTCCACTGTAGTAACATGAATATTGAACAGTTTCGAGGCTCTTCCTCTTCTACTTCTGCACACACACACACACACAGATACACACACATATACACATCCGATCCGATTAAAAACACTGAAAAGAAAAGAAAAAAAATCCCGAAACAAAAACATAAGCAAGAATAACGGTTTACAGAGAGAATGTTGTCAGTTACATGTTGCTTTCAAAATTTCATATTTATGCATTTTCCAAAATAATTACCATGTTTATGATAAGATCTGGAAGTTTATATTAATGATTATATATATATATTAAAAATTATATTAAATTATTATTATATTATATTAAAAATTATAAGTATTACTAAACTTCGACATCTATATTTTTTTTTATGATTTTACCCTCGATTTCTGCAAGTATTTGGAGGCATGTCCAATATTCAACTTTTCAAAATAAATACGATCTATTTGCAGCTGTTAACAGCTAGTTGTAACAAGTTCTAGCCTTCTATAGTAGTCCTTGAGATTCAGGTTTTCTTATGAAAATGGGAGGATTGACGGACGTGGTCCTATCGACGAGAATGTTGATCCTGAATAAAAATGTCATGAATAAATATACTTAAGGCGATCTGTCACGCCTACTTATAACCATTACATACAGTTGCTAGTGTCACAAAGTCAATGTATCCTTAGTGTATACCATGCAGTACCTTTTTTTTATTGGTGATTTGGAAAATGTATAATTAGCTTTCGGCTATATCCGAAATAATTATAAGTGTTTTTTTTTTTTTGTTTATTGCTGTTGTGTACTTCTCCAATGTACATAAAAACATAATAATAATTATAATAATACATAATAATAAAAAAAAAACCAAAAAAATATATATACATATATATATATAAATATAAATCGAAATGATCTGAAGAGAAGCGAAACTATATCGATCGGAATTCGATATTTGTACCAATTGAAGCTCGAAATAAAAACATGATGAGGTAATTGCAATTGAATTCAATCAATAAATAAAAACAACAACAACAACAACTAATGCATATACATATATATATATATATATATTATACATATATATATATATAATATGTAGATTCTTTTAACATCATCCGAGGTTAGTTAGGAGAGAGCAGTACTTGAAACAAGGGGCCAACAGATCATTGATCACTGAGAACAGAACAAGCAACAAATGATAAAAATGATGAACAAAAAAAAAAAGAAAATAAAAATAAAATGATAAATTCAACTCAACTCCCTACAATTAATTAATGAATTAATTAATTAATTCATTGACATGTGTAATGTGTATGTATGTAAACAGAAAAGAACAAAGAACAAAAAATATAATAATAATAATAATAATAATATAAAGAATAAACATGTTGAAACATGTTGTTGAACCTTCCTCCTCAACAGGTAAATTTTTTTCGTTTGTAAACTACATTTAAATATAAAAAACAACACACATAGACACACACACACATATGCATACATAAACACACACGCACACACCCACACATACATATACACATATATACGCGTACAGTGATCGACAAATAATATTAATTAACTTTGTTTTTATTTTTTCTCTAGTATTTAAGAAATTTGTTAGCTTTTCACTTTCAACATTTTGCAAATTTGCGTTTATACAAGTCCATGACAAGTTTTCCCCCCTATATATAGTCTATAGCATTATATAGACATACTTAAAACTACTATATAAAACTAACTATATAACTTTCAAATTCTATGAAATTGCTTTACTTTTTCTACTGATTCAACAAGTTGTTGCCAAAACTCAATATACTTTATTATATTAACTTCTTATATGCCAAACTCTCTCTCTATCTATCTCTATCTATCTATTTTAACCTGTCTTAACTTTCCCCCATAACCTTTGCCCGTCCAAAAATCTGCCAACAACTGAACAATAACACTGTATACTATTACTATAACATACTTATACAGTACAACATATCACTTGACTACTATATACTTATATAATATAATAACTGTCGCGCTATATAGAGTTTAAATCAGTTATTTTGTTTTATTGCTGAAGAAGCGTTAGCGCTATTCTTTGTCTCATTTTGATATGAACTATATATATATTATATATATATAGTATATATAAATATCTTTTTATTTATTATATTTCTCATTTTACTTATGCAAAATATGCTTTCAAATATTGCAGATTATCCAATGAATAACAAGATTAAGATGACGGACGTACCAACAACAAGTAGAGATGTTAACATATGATGAATGAAGAATAATGTGAAGGAAAGAGAAGTAAAAGAAATGAAAATGAAAATCTGGAATGTGAGAACAAACTTCAATATTCTACAATATACGATATATGCTGCGTATAGCTCAAGTTTTTTGAAGAACTTCTCCAGGTAACTTCTATGCCCACAACAACATCCAGTAATGTTTCTTCAAGGCAGACGAATATATGCCAATTAAGAGAGCTCTGATGATTGCCACTCACTAGCAAGCAGGCAAGCAAGCGGCGAGTAGTAGCGAGTAGCGAGTAACGAGAGTAGGAAAGCAACGAGTAGCGAATAACGAGTTACGGTAACAGGATAACCATAGATCTACCACTCATGTTAACTGTTATAAGGCATGAGATACGAGGTGAATTTCAATTTCTCTCCTTTTATCTCTCTCTCTCTCTCTCTCTATCTCTATTTCTATTTCTCTCTCTCTCTCTCTCTTTCTGTCTCTCTTTCCCACTCTTTCTTATTCTGTCTCTATCTTAAACGATCTATAACTGCATATATATGTATATAGATTTATATGTATATGTATTTAATAGTTCTGCCCTGCTCCGACCCCACCCCGACCCCGACCACACTTTCCCAACCTTTATCTGTCTGTTTCATATATATATATACACACACACACAGACACAGACACACAAACAAATTGAATTGAATTGAAAAAGAAGTCAAGTACATAAGCAATTGTTGAATATTTTATTGCATATATATATATATATATTTTTATTTTATTTTTATTTTTTGTGTTTGGCGACATCGTTGTATTTTTCACAAACATTGACAATATATATATTATATATATATATATATATATATATATATTTATATATTGTTGTAGAATCGCATATTCCCTAGATACGTTTTCTCTTAATGATCTTCCGCATAATTTTAACGTAATGTTTGTCAAGGATAACGCGTCGCCTGCGGCCATGATTCGCACCCGCCTTTCGTTATGTATATACGTATATATATATATATATATATATATCAATATATAACTCTATATACATATATATATTAATATATAACTCTATATATATATATATATATTTATATCTATATATAACTCTATGTATATCTATATACATACAGCATATATTTTTAATTTGAATTCTTGTGTTTTTTTTTTTTTCTTTATTATTCATAAACACAATTTATTATTACATAAATATGTTCTTCGAACTTTGAAACGTGAACAGAACAGAACAGAAAAAAAAAAGAAATGAAATACGGAAAGAGATGAAAAGTCATGTAAAGCAAGTTATTAATTATTACATACATAACCTACATTTACAATTAAATATTTAATAATACTTATTAAAATTAATGATAATAATAATAATAATAACAACATTCAATTTTGAGACTCGCAATAGTTTTTTTTTTTAATAACAAAATAATAATAATAAAAAAAAAACTAAAAAAAAAATAATAAAAGAAAAAAAAAAAAGAAAACTAATTAAATGATGAAAAAAAAGAAACAAAGAAATAAAAAATAAAAAAAAAAAACAAAAGAAAATTGAAACAATAAAAAAAAAAAAAACAGATGAACATTTGCCAGACATTGGCACAATCCAAATAACAATTGTGTTTATTTTTATGACGGGATATCATAATGGGTTAAGCTTAATCGCTCTAATGAAAACACAGATGTATACTTATATTATTAAGTAATTGAATTTTGGTTAAATTAATCATTCAATAACAATAACACAACTGCTGCGATCAGCGATGAGCTGTAATCTTATCAAATTTCATATTGTTATAAAAAACAAGCAAAAAAAGAAAAAAAATAGAGAATGAGTTTTACAAGTTTTATATTTCTTTATTTATGAGCATTTCGTTGATCTATATATAGCGCACGGCACGCTAATTAAGTAATCTAATCCATTAGATGCCAAAATATAATATATATAAATATATTAGCAATTCATAGCAGCAGACAGCATGAAATGATCATTTCTATTCCAGATTTGTTTCCCATTGATGCCAGATAATAATATTTCAATTTTAATTAGTTTATGAAACGGTTGCGATTGATTGTAATACAAAACTAATTATGATTTTGAAACGAGAAAAGAAAGTCATCTTTAATTTGCAGATGTAGCCATACGAAAACTTCAATTTAAACTGTTTAATTCTACGATAGCTATATGATATAGCTGTCTGATTTACAGTTCATATGGTAGCTTTATGATGATGTAGTTTTTCGATCCGGCTCATTACAAAATCTATATACAGCTTATGGATATAGGAAGTATGTGTACCAAGTTTCATTGTGAAGGCTTTAAAATAGAGACACGTCTGATGGATAGACGGACATGCATATTTATCCAGTCGACGCTTATCAAGAATATATATAGTTTGCTAGGTCATTCACGCGTTCTATTAATAATATATATATGTATATATAAATATAGATTTTACTTATGGGAAGAGATGAAGTAAATTCGAATTTCCGTTACAGTTGAGAGGCAAAAAAAATTGCAGATCATGTTAAAGCAAAATCAATTGATGTGATAGAAATTAGAAATTATTATTCTTTTTTAACGGAAATTTAAAATTTCCTTGTCATAATTTTAAGCCAATTTTTTTTTTTTTAAATATTTTTAAGAAATATATTTATTTTGATTAACGAAAATGGAAATTTGTTTAAAAAAAAAATTGAGTTTTTATTTTTTTAATAGTGAAAAGAAAGAAATATATATGCCAAGTTTCGTTCAGTTAGTTGGAATATTAAGAGTTGTCCTTACTCCGTTCGACTTTGCTGTTGGGATGCTGGTCAAGAAATAGATATGTACCAGGTCTATACCTATGAAATCGGAATTTGCCAATTGAAGGTTACAATTATTAAGTAATGGGGTTATTATTCTGAAAATATGGTTTTTATTTATTCTTTGAAATTATTCTAACAAAATTCAATTTGCAATTGATCAATATTTTACCAATAACTCCCATTTTATACACTTTAATCATGACGACTTTTCTTGTAAAAAATAACGATTTGCCGACATCATAACTATTTTGCTTCTTTTTTTTTTTAAAGAAAAAGTACTTCGAATTACCTAAAAAAACTCCGGGGAACACATCCAAAACAAGCAGAACAGTAATCCGTATTCCAAAAATGTTTTTTTTTTACAGTTTTATTGTAAAAAATTTAACAATTATATGATTTTGTGTCCTGGCTGTGGAAAGCTGTTCAAAAAACGAATAAACTTTTTAATAGGTAACTAAAAATAAATGCGGCTAATTCATAAGACTTGGCTCTCTCCGAAAAAATGTTGTTTTCAACGATTGGAAATATACTGACTGAACAGCACGGACCTCAAAACGTTTGAAAATTCGAAATTTGATAACTAGATTTACACGGAAAATGGAAAATTCTTGTCGGATGGAATCGACAAACAGTTTCTAAGACGTGAAAAATATATACATAGCTTTCGATGTTAATTATTCTGACATTGTAGGTTAAATAATTTTAAAAACAAAAAAAAATTCCGGTTTCATAGGTTTAGACCTCTGGTAAATACAAGCAAGCAGCTTGACACTCTTCTACAGTTGATCTAAATTTATTTTATGTATTAAATATTAAACGCAAATTGTAGGTTTATTTTTTTATAGCAATTGTATATATTTTTATTTGTAGTTTTTCTTGTTTTTTTTTTTTAAATTTTTTTTTGTTTTTTTTATCGTTTTTTTTGTTGTTGTATAGATAATGTATACATGTATATATATATATTGTAATTTTCTTGTTGCCATTTTTTTGTTTTTGTTGTTTTCTCCTTTTTCTTTACTGTATGAATTTGCATTTATAATTAATATCTACAACATGCTAAATATATATGTATAAATTTTATATATATATCTGCATGTATATATATATATCTATGTATATATATATATCAATTTTGGTAATCAATATCAATAAATTTTTAACGGAATTAACATCATACAAAATTCAAAAAGAAAAAAAAAAAAAACTAAACAATTTAACAAAGACAAAAAATTACAAAACAAAATGTTGCAGCAATTCGCATTCGATGATGTCTTTTTTTTTTCTCTTCTCTTTTTTCTTATTTCGTTAATAACACGAAAATATATATATTTTGTGAATATACAGATAAGGAAAAGATATATAATAATCATACAATAACGGTCCGAGGTAATGGAAAGAGGGGAGACACATAAGAAAAAAAAAAAATTAAAATTTTAAAGCGGGAAGCGCGCAGCATTTGAATTTTTGAGCTATTTGAGTAAATTTTGCTAACTTATATTTTGTGTACTAATAACAAATTCATTTTTTCATATTTTTTTTTTTTTACAATTTTTACAATATTTTGCTGGGCAACACACATAGTAAAGTTATATATATATATATATTTTTTTTTTCATATTTTCATTATTATTGCATTTTGTTCTTTTTGCACTTTTATCTTATACTCAAAAAGTTTTTTGTTGATTTTATTTAATTTTTTTTTTTTTTTTTTTTTATATATAAAAGAAAAGCTTTTTAGCTATTTCTTGCATATTGTTTTTCGCTTTTTTTGTTGTTGTTGTTGTTGCTGTTTGTTATTATTGTTTTGTATACAGTTTTCTTTTGAAAAAAAAAAATTCACAGTTCGTGCTGGCAAATACATGTTGTCTGAGTCTACAGCACTGATAAAAAATACGTTAATACCTAAAAAAAAAAAAATGTGTGTGTGTGTGTGTGAGTAACATGCGCTGTGTGTGTATGTGTGTGTGTGTGGTGTGTTCTGTTGACATTTCGAGAATATGGGCATTTTTTTTTTAATTTAGCACCGATATTTTTTTGGGCTCAGGCTCAGATGCAGAGACTTCTGTTGTGATCCACATTAACTTTAACTGCATATCCGATGACTCTAACACAAGCTGTTGTTCCTCATTATCATTTTCATTCTCATTCTCATTCTGATTCTGATTCTCATTCTCATCCTTCACATCCATTATCATCTGTCATGGTGTATCATCATCATGGGTTAAACATTGTTGGCTGGAGTGTATCACTTCTAGTGTCTCGCTTCTATTTATGTCCGCACTGGCCCTGATCCGCTGCTAGTGGCAATGCTCCGTTACATCGACAATGACGGATTTCTTCCAGCAAAAGAGAAAGTAACCAACGCCAGCGCCAAGTATAACCATTAGACATAACCAGACATTGTATGTCATAAAGATTAACATTAGCAGAAACGACAGCGTCACCTGCAGTACATGCAATAACGTCTGGTAAAGATGATTGATCGACAGCATTGTTGGTCTATTATTGTGACATATTAAAAATTATGTTAATTAGTTTCGCATATATATTTGGTTTTTTTTTTTTTTTTACTATTAATATTAATATTTGCTTCCCATAACAATAAATAAAAAAATAAAATAAATATAACATAAATAAATAAAACAAAACAAAACAAATAATAATAAAAAAATATATATAACAATAAATAAATAAATAACATACAAAAATTCTGCCAATAAAAATCTGTTAATCAATATTAACGATAAGTGTATCGCATATTAAACTGCAGTATGCGCCCGCCAGATGATGTTTGACATTATCGTACAAAAAAAAAAAAATAAATAAATAAAATATTCAAGTTATCGATAAAAGCGCATCGTGTGCTTTTTGATAGCAAGTGTCAGCGAGTTGATAACAAATAAAAATACCTCAAGCTGCAAACTGCAGTTGACATTTATCGATACAATTATCGTACTACAATATCAAAAAAAAAAAAAAAAAAATTCCAATTAATTTCTATTGCATAAATATACGTGAGAGAAGTCAAAGTTAATGTCATCAAAAGAGATTTCAGCATGACAAGCAATCGATCAATAACTGAAATTTCTTTAAATTTGTTTTAGTTTAGAATTGAAAGTTTTCGGACAAGAGGTTAAAAAAATATATACAGTCGAGTCGCGATAATTTGTACCCCGTTAATTCGAAATTCTGAATAATTCGTAAACATTTCTGTTCCTTTGAAAAGAAATTCAATAAATAATTTGAAATACTCCATAATTCGTAAAATATATGATCCCCGTGCCATTTCGAATTATCGAGACTCGACTGTATATATAACTACATGATCTATAAATTATCTACATATATTAACGTGCAATATATATTATGATTGTATCACTAAAGTGCAATTAATTTAATTATTAATTTGTTAATTAGCAGCAAATGCAGCTGCAGCAATATTTGCTTTAATCGGATTATACATATGTATATATAGTTTATTAGTACCCGCTGGTATCAGATATCAACTGGCGCCAAGTCATAGTCCATTGAGTAGATACATATGTTAATTATACCCAATGTATGCTGTCTGTCGTCTTTTTTTTTTTTTTTTTTTTTTTTGGGAATACTTACGGTTGCTTGTGCACAACTTCACCAACATATCTAACAGATATATAGATATATATATAATGTATATATATATATATTTGGCGAGCACACAATTTGAGCGGATGGTAAACAGGAAACGGGTAACGGTTGCGTGTTAACGAACGTATACAGATGGAAGGGAGATCAATATCAAGTTGTTATCGTTATCGGTTTTTGTTTTTTTTTTTTGTTGGTTATCAGTTATCAAGCATTTGCAATGTTTTTTTCACGTAATTGTTATAATAATAATGTATATTAAATTATAATTATATGAATTATTTTAAGATTATTTTAATAATTTTTTTTACAATATTTTTTTTTTTTTTAGGTTTTTTTTTTGTATTGTTGAATATGAATATGATAAATTTACATGAGAGCGAGAGCACGATTTTATTTTTTTTTTATGGTACAGTTTGATGACGTTGAGCGTAAAGCGTGTTTTGAATTTTTTTATACATGATATACACAAGGTACAGGGCGATATATATAACGGTAAACAGCAACGTGAACGAAAGAGAGAGAGAGAGAGAGAAAAAAAAATGTAGAAAGAAAAAGCATTAGATTCAATATTTACAAAAGACGAGCATAAAAAAAAGAATAACTAGGACAATGCATAGTAATAGATAACAGTATAAACAGTGTAGAAGATGCAAAAATAAAATAGAAACAGAAAAAGGAACAGGAACAAAAAAAAAACGAAACGTAACGAAACGAAACTGGAAAACATAATGTAAAGCTGACAATATAGACAGGCATTATTCGGCAGGCAGGCCAGGCGAGCAGGATATTCTTTCCAATCTATACATAATGTTCATCATAGTGATGATAATGATAATAATTTTGTACTTACTGCACGGGCGATGGTGCTGCAGCAGCTGGTGGTGGTAAACGTGGTGCTTCTGGATTACGTTGCGGTCCCGTTACCGGCCGATATTCCAATAGATTATATGTCTTCCAGAACAGGTACTCGCGATAATATTTAAGGCCTTCATATAATAAAGCCAAAAGGAATATGGCGATCATGGAACCAATAAGACCCGCCACAGTCTCAATATGCCACCATGAGAATAATATTGTCTCATTGTAGCCAAAATGAAACTATTTGATAATATTATCGTTATTATTATTTATTATTGTTAATCGTTATTATCGATATAAGTATGTATATACTTACAGCCATGGACATCATATGCTCCATGCCAGTACCAGTACCACCGCCGCCATGATGATGTGATGCATGCATACTCATATCCATGGCAAGATCACCATGAGGTGTTGCCAATGGCGGACTAAGTGTTGTTGTATCCATGGTATCCATGGTGTGTTCGTGACCATGATGCATGCCGGCGTGATCGTGTCCATGCATGGAATGATCTATCAGTTCTATAAAAATATATATCTTTATATTCTTTTTTTTTGTGTACAGTAAACACTCGTTAATGGCGTCTACTAACCAACATTGGGTGCCAAATGATGTGCGTGTGTTGCCATTTTACTTGATTATTATTATTATTATTATTATTATTACACTTTTGTTTAAATATATATATTTTATATTTGTTCCCGTTTTGATTACAATGCTCCGGAATTTTTGGGGTACAGTTTATGATCTGCGGCGGCAAAAAAAGTGAATGGTGAAAGTTAAGTAAAAGCAATAATTTTGTATTAAAACAATTAAGAAATATAACAAAAACACACACACACACATAAACACATATGGAAATGTAGGTCTTGGGGGTCTGCAGGTCGTCCACGCCTCAATCAATTGCACAGCTTGCTCTTTGAGCTTGGACAATGTACAATGAGAAATGGCAATAATGGCAATGGTAACAGTAACGGTAACTAGAAAGTAAATCATTCACTTCCAAAACTTACATATATATATATATAGCTCCGTCAATCAAATCAAAAACTATATATATCTTTATCTGTATATATCGACAATATATACAGACAATGCATAATACTTTCTTAAGCTACCTTTCACCCGAGTGCTAAAAGCAGACTACAACAAACTGTTGCTGCTGCCGCTGCTGCTATTACACTGACGCACCATCGCATCATCGAGAGCTTCACTTAAAGGTCACACATTCCACTGTGTCGGCATAGAGAAATATGTAATGAAAATTCTTAACATAACTCTTGATGCGCTGTTGTGCGAGGGTGTCATCGCATAAGGAATTCGTTTTTAGCACACAGCTCAATTTAATCGATTAACATTTTGCTGTCAAAATGCATGACTAGTTTATACTCTATACAAAAAAAATAAAAAAAAATACTAAAACACTTATGTGCAGCAACAATATCATTTGTTTACTAATAAATAAATATAATATATTTATTAGCAAATATATTCGATGAAATTATTAATCGAATAAAGGTAAGTAAATGCACAAACCTAATGCAAAATCTTTATTTGTCGCCTTTTTTTGGTTTTCTTTGCTATTCGCACACATTCTTGACGACTTATGACGTATGAGTATGAGCGCCATATTTCTATTGTCACTTGCTATCTTTGTCTAATAATGGCGTCCTTGCTACAGCATCCAGCTGCATACAAACAAAAGCTATTTGCTATGCGCACGCAACAAGTGCATATCAAAAAGTAATTGCGCAGCAGCAATTAATCGTTACAATCGATCAAAAATATTTAAAAAATCTTAAGCAAGTATAAGACTTTTCTATTATTATTTATTTTTATTAAGAAATTAAAATTAAATAATAATTATAATAATATGTACTTAACACTTCTTTTACTTGCCATGCACAGCTGTGCAGCTCACTTTCTGTACTAATGTTATACTATCTTCTCAGTGGTAATAACATGTATGACGTCTCCTTTCCCATATGCTGATTATAATAATATATTATCAGACTTCTTCAAACCACATATTTTAAGCACTAACTGCCTGCCTAGCTATATGGCTATGTCTTTGACTTTGGCTTACCGCAAAAAATGTTTGCCTTTATTTATTTATTTAATTTTTTTTTTTTGGGAGGCCTGGAAGACGCTTTATTTTTACTTGTTGAATATCAATTGAAATTGTATGAGGATGGGAGGGTGGTGGGGACTAGGCCAGAGACAGCTGCGGCTGAGGGGAAAAACATTTGGGTTTTTGTTGTTGTTTCTCGCTTGATTTGATTTAATTTCATTTCGTTTCGTGTTTTGCGGTATGCCACACACGGTGCGCCACATATCACACATACTGTGCGTACATATATAATACAGTGTATGGCTGACAGTATAAAAAAAAAAAAATAAATAATGATAAGGTGCATTAGAAGGTTCTGTT
The DNA here is from genome assembly GCA_037044475.1 of Zaprionus obscuricornis. Lineage (NCBI taxonomy): Eukaryota > Metazoa > Arthropoda > Insecta > Diptera > Drosophilidae > Zaprionus > Zaprionus obscuricornis. Next base: position 34,662 of record JBAMBR010002934.1, read on the forward strand.
CTGTTAGTTTGTTGTTCTATTGTGTTTTGTTTTGTGGTTCCCGCAATGCGATTATACACATATGTGAACATGCATCAAAAAATGGCAAAATAAAGAACAGGCGCAATATGGAAATATATATATCTATTTATATATCTGTATATAAATGTAATATGTATATACTATATTATATATATAAATGTGTCTGATTTAAAGCTCATTCATTATAATTAATTATAAACTTACATGTTTGCATGAATGAGCATGAGCATATATGTATGTATATAATGGGAATTTTAGCCTAAAACTAGCTACATATATACATATGTATATAATGTTACATACATATACATATGTATATGTACGTAGCGCTCACTTGTTGCTATTATCACTCCTTCTCTTTTTTTTTTTTTTGTTTTCTCTCTATTACTAGCACAATTTGTCTCCACAATCAGTGATAAGAAAATAGTTGTACATGAGTTTGCTTTAATCAACGATCGTTTAACAATTCCAAACAGAGATCGTTCAATGTACAATACGAACGAACAACTTATAATGAGAGTTTAGAGTGTTGTTTGCTTTTTCTTATTTCTTTTTAATGCTTACCAGTTGAAATTCCTTACTTTTTCATTGTATAGTTATTTTTTCTTTTAACATTCCCTCTAAGCAAACTTCTTCTCTAGCTAGATCTTACTCTCTTTGTCTTTATTAGTTGTAAAAGTTTTTGTTTTCCATCACGTTCGTAATGTATCTTTTGCAATAATTGTGTTTTGCCACAAATTGCCGTCGTTTTAGAGCTATGTATTTCATATACATACATATATATATATATATATCAGTCACAAGATTCGTCGTTACGTATCCGGGCTACGATCAAGCGACACGTATTTACCCCCTTAAATGAGAAACGAGTTGCGGAATCGAGAGTTTTTTTTTTTTTAGAGTTGCGATGGCGCGCTCCAACAGCAACACTTTGCGTTCTACATTACAATGCTATCTGACTGTAGTAGACAGTAGTGCGAGCAAGTAGGTAAAGAGAAAAAGGGACGCAGAGACAGTAGAGGAATAGCAAGATTAACCGCAAGAGTTTTGAAAAGAAATAACAACAAGAGCAAGAGCAAGAGCAGCAATTGGAGCTGTCAGTAGCGACAGTAGTCTATAAAAACTCTTGTCTCGAAATCCGCTGAATAATATAAAATAAACAAACGGGTTAATACTACTACAACAATTACAATCATACTGACATTATTCATATATACAGACATACATATATACATATATATATATAATACTGCATATTATAACAGAGAAACCGCAATAAAAAACAAAAAAAAAAAGAAACAGTTGAAAAGCTTATGGAATTTCGACAATGCATGAATGCCCCGATGTGAGAGCTCTGTCTGCTTTATATATGATATACTATATGATGGTATATGGCATATTTTATTATTAATATATATATATATATATGAAGATTGACGACTGTGTTTAAGATAAGCTAAATCAGCTCAAGTGTACCACCACCATCACCACCACCACCACCACCACGAACAGGCGGGCAGAGTATACCCCAAACCAACCCATTGAACAGCCCTTACATTCATAATCGGCAAAAATTCTAAACATAAACTGAGAGTAAATTTGACCCGTAATAAGTTCATATTGCATTATATTATGAGTCTATAACTGATTGTTACTTCTTAAAATCCCTTATTGCTAAAACAAAGCGACTTCTTGAGGCATTGTTATTATTAGTTAGTTATATGCACTTTAAATAGACGCTTGCCTTGAGAAATTGGTCAGTCATGCTTTGTTTTTTGTTTTGAAACTTGTCTAACTGGTTGTTAAAACATCTAATAGCTCTCACATTGGGCGCGTTGCTGAAAATGTATGTGTGTGCGTGTGTGTGAAAGACAATGATAACTAACTACAGTTTACATATTATATCCGTATACTAACTACATACATATATATATAAATTAATTATAAAATGTTATTTCTTTTTTTCTATTTTTTTTTTAATTTTTTTTTTTTTTTAATTTAATTTTTTTTAATTTTTTTTTTACATTTTAAAATTTTTTTTTTTAACATTTTCCGTCTTTAAAGACATGTGCTGGTGAAATTATATTTATAAGGACATGTGTACTATGCGCGACTATTTAATATTTAACAATGAGACTTTACATTTCATCGTTACTATTTTTACTGTTACTATTTTTTTTTTTTGTTTGTTGTTTGTTGGCGGCTTTGGTTTAAATATGTTTGTATATCAATTTATATGAAGTCTATTTATAAGGCTTAGCGGTGCCAAGAACGGTGGTTTTGGATTATGTGTAGAGTTGTGTAGAGAGGGAGGATATGGAAATCGTTGAAGTCGTCTAGTGTGTGTGTGTGTTTAGGATAAGCGATTCCTGCGACGCATTTGTTTTTGAAAATAATTCTGCAGTATATTGGCATTACGATAATAAGGAGATCTGCGCCTATAATATCTACGACAATTGTTGAATATAAGTCTCATATCGATTTTGAAACGACGATTAGACTTATAATAACCTGTTTTAAGACGCTCATTCATTGTATTTAAATCCATAGGATATTTGATACGTTCATAATAATCGGGTAACTCATTGGCATCGACGGGTTTGAGGAATGGCAATGCTGCTGAATGATTACTAACCAATTGTAGAATCTTTTTAAAAAATGATAATAAATTTTCTGTATCGTCATTATCATCAATTGTTTCTTGTACATCAGGATCCGGTGGTTCCTCATCCATTTCTTCATCCATTTCCTCATCCATTTCCAATAGTGGTCCCGGTGACATCGATTCCAAACCACGTTCAATACAATTTATTTCCTCATGAACACGTTTTAAATTCTTACGCTTTGGCTCGATCAATTCTTCTTGTATTTCCTGCTGAGTATAGGCAACATTTTGATATAATTCACAGTGCATCAATGTAGTACAGGTACGTATATTGAGGAAATTCGTATAAAATATTTTATCTAGTTTTACGTTCAATAAGAATCCTTGTTTTTCGAAAAATTTAATTGTATGGTTTTCAGTTTGAACTAATAAATGTTTTACTCCATGTTGGACAATATAGTCTTTGAGATGATTTAACAATTGACGTCCATATCCTTTATGTTGAAAAGAGTTTAATACAGCAATTTGAAAGATTTCAATGAAACCCTGCAATAGATATGTACGAAAAGTCAAGCCACCGATAACTCTATTTGTTTCCTTTTCGACAAGCACTAGATTCTTAGAAGTTGGCTCGAATATCAAGTCAAGATAATTTTGGAAGCTGCTGCTGGTAGTTAAATTTTCGGAATAAATCTGTTTTAATTTTTTTAGGCATTTTTTCAGCCTCCGAGAAACGGGGCTGTTAATCTTTTTTGATATAATCCGATATTCAATAATTCCCAAATTCTCTTCGACTTGAATAGTTTCTTTGCGTGTTTTTGGTTTAGCTACGATATTATCAGGTGATTCATTCTCTTTGTCAGATTCATAATACTTTGGTTTCTTTGCTACAGGTTCTTCATCTGAACTTGACATATCAGTACTATTATCTATATCTTCCATAGATGGCATCAATGGGTAACCCTCAATCCGATCATCATCCAAGTCAATCGTCGATAACATTGTTTCTTTTGCTGTATCTTCTAATGCATCCTCATCTATTAAGGTCTGATGGGAACTCAAGGGACACTCATTATTCGAGCAGTCAGGGAAATCACGTAAAGTTAAAACTGGAGTAGATTCATTTATAGACGACTGTTCATCTTCTTCATTAACGTCCATGTTCATTGATTGATCAGAATTATAGTCAGAAGCATTACGTGTTATTTTTGGAGACGGGATATCTTGTTCATTATCTGTATTATCATTGGAATGTTCACGATTAATTTCGGTTGATGTTTGTGTTGGTGAAACTTGTACATTAGAATATAAATTAATTATGGGTAATGCTTCTAAAACATATTCATCATCACCATCATATTCCATAGCAGTTACTAGATTATTTGATACATCATTAGATGATGTAGAACTTTCCGAAAAATACAAGGGTGTTGAATAATTTGAATTATGTGGATGGTTACCTTCTGGACTACTAGAATATATACTAGAAACAATTAATGCAGGATCATCTGAGGATTCATCATTATCACCCAGCTCAGTGATATCAGGATCACCTGAGAATTCATAATGATTAACAGCACCCTGCTCAGTGACATCAGGATTATCTGGGGATTCACCATTATTAACATCACCCAGCTCAGTGACATCAGAATCATCTGAGGATTCATCATTATCAACAGCACCCTGCTCAGTGCCATCAGGATTATCTGGGGATTCACCATTATTAACATCACCCAGCTCAGTGACATCAGAAGCATTTGAGGATTCATCATTATCAACATCACCCAGCTCAGTGACATCAAATTCATATGGGGATTCATCATTATTAACATCACCCTGTTCAGTGACATCAGAATCATCTGAGGATTCATCATTATCAACATCACCCAGCACAGCGACATTAGGAATATCTAAGGATTCATCATTATTAACATCACCCAGCTCAGTGACATCAGGATCATCTGGGGATTCATCATTATCAACATCACCCAGGTCAGTGACATCAAAATCATCTGAGGATTCATCATTATTAACATCACCCAGCTCAGTGACATTCGAATCATCTGAGGATTCATCATTATTAACATCACCCAGGTCAGTGACATCAGGATCATCTGGGGATTCATCATTATCAACATCACCCAGCACAGTGACATTAGGAATATCTAAGGATTCGTCATTATTAACATCACCCAGCTCAGTGACATCAGAATCATTTGAGGATTCATCATTATCAACATCACCCAGCTCAGTGACATCAGATTCATCTGGGGATTCATCATTATTAACATCACCCTGTTCAGTGACATCAGAATCATCTGAGGATTCATCATTATCAACATCACCCAGCACAGTGACATCAGGAATATCTAAGGATTCATCATTATTAACATCACCCAGCTCAGTGACATCAGAATCATCTGAAGATTCATCATTATTAACATCACCCAGGTCAGTGACATCAAAATCATCTGAGGATTCATCATTATTAACATCACCCAGCTCAGTGACATTCGAATCATCTGAGGATTCATCATTATTAACATCACCCAGGTCAGTGACATCAGGATCAGCTGGGAATTCATCATTATCAACATCACCCAGCTCAGTGACATCAGAATCATCTGAGGATTCATCATTATTAACATCACCCAGGTCAGTGACATCAGGATAATCTGGAGATTCATCATTATCAACATCACCTAGCTCAGTGACATCAGAATCATCTGAGGATTCAACATTATTAACATCACCCAGCTCAGTGACATCAATTGGGTTTTCGGGTAATGGTGCCGAAAAATCTTGGTCATTATTATCATTAAAACTATCCTCACTTTCAACATAATCATTAACATATTCATCATCTTCATCAGGATCACGAATTGAAATATCGGAGGATAATGTTACAGATGACCCTGTTTCTGATCCATCGCTCGAAGTATTTTCTGGTGAATTTTGCTCGCTCATTTTTGGAAATATATGAAATTCATGCAAGCAACTATATCTATTTTTGACAATTAATTCCAAAAAAAATTATATATATATATATATACACATACATTAAAATCAAAACAAAACAAGTTTATACAAAATAAAAACAAAAAAATGTTCTAACTACCGAACAGAAATACTTTTGATTTACATAAAATTTAAAGCAATCTACAATTTCTACTACTAAATAATACTACAAATATAATATTCAGATGGGCGTATTTTCGTCCAATTGCAATAGTTCGTTGTATATCAAAGATCGCAACTCTTTTCGTTTCGGTTTCGATAACGCAATTCAAAATTATTTTTCTTTCTTTTCATTTTTTTTATTTCTCTCTTTTGTTTTTAACATTTTTTTTGTTCACGTGAAGACTTTCGCTTTCAGCAGCTCTATTAGTAAGTCTACGAATATTCGTATGATATGCAAATATTTATATACATATGTTATATTCATAACTTTTGTTGATATGACAACAAAGAATTTATGTGTTATTTATATAATAATTATAATTATAATATAATTGTATTTTCTTTTCATTAATAAATATTAAAAGGAAATTGTGATTATGAAATATGAATGAATTGATAATTCTTAAAAAATAAAATATTTATGAAATGTGATATATTAAAGAAATCAGAAATTGAATGAGCATGAAAATTTGTATCTTGGAAAATTTCATTTACTGTTTACTGTGCATTATTGCTATACAAAACAACTGTAATCGAATTTATTATGTGCTGCTAGCTAATAGTTTGGACAACACTGTCAAGAATGAGTGTGAAGGAGAGCGCAGCAGCAGCAGCAGTAGCAGCAGCGGGAGAGCGAAACAACTCTGTTGCTTACTGTGGCCATAAGACAGAAAATTTTGTGCATGGGAATGCGTTTCGTAGACAAACTGGTTGACGGAAAGCTTTTTGTATATGAATGTTTATTTGTATTTATTGGTGTTTTTGTATTTTGTGTTGCGTGTTTGTGTGTTAAGTGTTACGTCACAGTGAGCGCGTTATGCTGCTATTGAATTGCGAGACAATTGCAAAATATTGCACGATGCGATCTAAATTCAAAATCGATCACACATTATATATGGAAAATAAAGAGAGCAGAAAAAGATTTAAATACCAAAACACAAACACAGCCACTGGCATTGGCATATGATAATAATGTTTGCTTGCGCGCATGTAATTGCATGTGTACATAAACTGTAACTGTAACTACAAATGGCGAATCCGCCGCTGATTAACAGGCGAAGCGTTTCAGTTCAACCGATAAACGCGCTTCGCACGTTCTTTTATTTATTGATAAATTGTCTTGTTATTGTGTTGCTGGTATGCGTGCGTGTGTCTGTCTGTTTGTCTGTCTGTATGTTTGTGTGTTGGTATTTATGTGCGTATTGAAAAGCATATACAGTAACAAGAAGCGGTTTGTATTATTTACTTACTGCATTCGATACTTACTTTACAATGTCTGCAGGGCTGCTTTTCTCCTATACAAAATATGAATACGGATAACAATGTGATTGCCGGTATTTAAAAAAAACGTCAGGGAATGTGCCAAGCTGAAAACAGAAATCTGAAATAAGTAAACGATACTTTTACTACAAGTTTTCAATCACTGTTTTTTTTTTCCTTTCATTTTTTTTTCTTTTAATTTCATTTTTTTTTCTTTTAATTTCATTTTTTCTTTCTTTTTCATAAAAAAAAGAGAGAGACACACACGCACACACGATTTATACATATGTATTTATGTATATCGTAGTTATTATCGTTTCAGCTTTGTCACAGATTCAGCAGAAGCGGCTGCTGTTGCTTATACGCTAAATGCGGGCCACAAATCAAAACAGCTGTTTATAACGGCATAATTGGGAAATACTACATGGAACGGCGATGTCGCGAATGTAGTCTGTGCCGTCAAAATGAGCATGATAATTAAATCATAAATAAAATGCAATTCTTTTGTCACAAATGCACTGTGATCAATTTCTACACAATATAACATAAAAAAAAATATATATAAATTAAAAAAAAATTAATACATACATACATAACTATGAAGCGTAAAAGTACACTGACAAACGTTATTTAATCACACAATTCTGTTATGTTTATGCTTCTGATATGTATATATGTATGTCGCGAAGCCTTATACATTAATTCGAAACTTAATCAGTCTATAATTTAGTTATTATTTTATAATTCTATGTTATTTACTCTTTTCTTTTTTTTTGTTTTTTTTTTTGCCGTATTAATATTTACACAACTAAAATGCACACGTCCGCCCGCAGACAACTATTTCACACGATTGAAGTTTCAGCCTGCCTTATTGTTTAACGTTGACATCGATTGTTTAGCTTTCTGTCACAATACCGATTGCTATGTTTTTATCTATCGATTATAATTACTTATCGCATACGAAATTGTACACAATATAAATAAGAATGTATAAATATGGACAAAGAGAATCCTCCGATAATTATGAAATATTTGTACAACTTGTATAATATTATTTAATTCATATTATTTTAAATCAAATCAATTGTAATAAAAAAAAATACATAAATTCAAAACAGCTGTGCGTGCAGTGTATACTCAGCTGGTGTCAATCTAGTTGCCAGTGTATACATATCATTTTTTTTAAACACTGTATGAGTGTGTACCTACTAAGTTTTGTTATAATAGCAAATTTGTGCGCAGTAAATAAAAAGGAATCAACGTTGTTTTTATTACAAATTTGGGTACGTAACTAATAAATAAATATAATTTGTGTTCTTTTGTTTTTCTTAATCCTATGAATATTATTATTCCTATACATATAGTTTCGTCAACATTTGCATCATAACGTATCGCATTAGTTGCTGAGTGTCGAGAAGAAAAAAACAAAAACACGTGTAGTAGCAATTGAAAAAAATACCAAAAAAAAAACCCGGATTGCAACTTAATTTTTAATTTATTTTCACGTGCATATAAGAAAACAAATAAGTCAAAATGGGTATGGTACAAAGGCGTAAAAAGATGCATTATGGCGATACACATCTGCAACGTCGCTGGCGTGTACGCAACCGCAGAAGGGATCTCGATCAAATCGATGACGACTTGCGTACCCGTAGCGGTGAACTAATAAATCAAAATGTTGATTTGGATAAACCAGGATTTGCTCAATTCTACTGTGTACATTGTGCTAAATACTTTATCGATGATACCGCTATGCAGGCACATTTTCGTACAAAAGTACACAAGCGTCGTCTCAAGGCACTAGAAGTCGAACCCTACACCATTGAGGAATCGGAACGTGCAGCTGGTCGTGGCAATTTCCAGAAGCCTAAAAAGCGTACAATGGAAACACAACCGACCAAAGATGAAGTTATTGCTGGCAAACGCATCAAAGTGGAAGAAATTGTTGAAGGTCAAGGTAGCAGTAATGCCATGGATGAAGATGATGAAGTGAAAAATGAAAAGCCAACTACATCAGCATCAGCGAAAGTGAACCGAAAAAGAACCAAGAAAATGGAAACTTAAATCAAAATTAGACTCAAAAACGTTTTGTTTAAGTTAATAATTAGTTCTTAAGCCTCTTTTTTTTTTGTTCACTTAATGTAAGCTTAAACAATTGAAAATGATAAATAAATCTACAAAAAAAATATGTAAACATAACATTTCGAGAATTATTATAATTCCAAGTTGTTTTATTATCAGCGACAGAGTGACAAATAAACGATATTTATATACTGCACGCTGTTATGTTCATCGATAGCTAACAGTCTCTGTTTGTGAATTAATTATCGAAAATGGGCTGTTAAAATTGACTACACTGTTATCAAAGTGTTGCTGTTAAATTTTAAACTGTATGTTATCAACGTTGCACTGTTATTGAAAGTAGACATTAAATCTAAATTGCATGCTTATGAAATATTTGTGAATAAAACAAATTATTAAAGTCTTTTTTGTTTGTTTATTATTATATTAGACATTTATGCTTGGTTATTAATTAGTGGAGCATACTTAAATAATATATGCCTAATATACTTATAGAAAAAACAAAAAAAAAAATTAATATATAGTGCAGCCTAATTGTAGCGTATTGTTGTTGTGTATATTTTTGTGGTCGTTTCAGTACATAAGATTATACATACATAATGTTTAACCAGACTTATTAGCATTAACCATTATAATTAGAAATCTAATTTAAAATTTTTTTTTTTTTTTATTGTAGATTTAACTTATGGAAGTCGTTGGCTGAACAATTAAGATGAAAATTGATAGGCGAACATAACAGATGCCTACAGTACCAATAAATACATACAAATACAATACACAATTGATTTTAAGCACAACATATTTTGATAGCTTATCAAATACAAAACCTAACTATAAGTACATATGTTTTTTTTATTTAAATATTTAAATATTAATAATAATAATATTAAATAATTTGTTTTTAATTATATTTCAAGTTTAACTATAATATATTTGATATTTTGTGTAGCTAGGCAGCGCTAGATTTGTGCCAGATAAGTGACATATGGCATGGAAGCCCTTAAACGGATGATTCATAGATAACAATTTGTAGAACTTTCGGTTTACTATTCTGTGACTCCTTCACCTCCTTGAGTATGGCATTTGTAATGGCTTCCAATGCAGCAATATCTGGATTATGTTGATTCTTTTTGTTACTATTCCACTTAGGCATTGATACCTGTACCAAGTAAATTAAACTTTATTTCAACTCAAAACACACATAGAGAGAGAGAGAGAGAGAGAGAGACAGAGACACACATACCGTCAAAACTTTCTGCAATGTTGTATAGTCAAGGCCGGTGCCCGCTGTTTCACCCAGGCGACGTAATGTCTCCGCCATGGGACCGGAAAGCTCCTACAAAAAAAAAGAAGTAAAATAACATTTAAGCATGGCAGCTGAGCATGTTTATAGTTTCTTATAGCATAAACATTTACCTGCAACTTGGCCCAACTGGTTGCATACTGGCGACGCACTAACTCAATAATTGTCGAGGTTAACGCCAATCCAATGAGAATATATAATGTGCAGAGTAACATATAATTTGGTTTCTCTAAAATGTTAATATTTCATATTAATTAAATTCTATTGAAATTGATGCTATAAAAACGCACTGGGCACTAAATCGCCAAAGCCAATTGTTGTCATGGTAATGAAACAAAAATAGAAACCATCAAAGAATGTCCAATCATCTTCCCAAAGTAGCAATAATCCGGCACCAGCAGCCAAATATACACCAAGAAATCCAACGGCAAGTATTGCATAGAACCAAGTTTTACCAATAAAATTCGTAAACTTTGGCTTGGCTAAATAAAAAAATAAAAATAAGTAAAATAAATAAAAAGACGAGACGTATAAAGCTTCAACTGTAATAAGCTTGACTTACATAGCTCTGTTAGCAGAATTCTGTTAACATTGGCAGCATAGTTAACATTGACAGCATAGTTAACGTTGAGCTTCAATTACATGACTTACAGTGCTTCTTTAGCAGAACTAACAAAACTTAACATTGAGCTTTGTTTTGCTGCGTCAAATTTAACAGAATCTGTTAACAGAGCTATGTAAACATTAGCAATGTTAACATTAAGCTTAGATTACATAGCTATTAAATTGAGCTTAGATATTAGAGTTTAAACCGTTACTTACTTGGCATATGCTTGCCAAAAACAGATACAGCACTGGCAAAGAGTCGACCCCAGTCGGCGATAACCGTTAATGTGAAGGGTATTCCAATAAGTGCAAAACAAATGCAAAAAACTCGACCGCTTATGGTTACTGGCACAATATTGCCATAGCCTAAACATAATAATAAAAAAAAAAAATTAATAAATAAATAATACAAAAAAGTTGAAAACTTATATAATACCGATGGTAGTTAACACAGTTGATGAGAAGAACACAGCTTGCAGTATGCTCCAGCGCTCATAGGGCTCTGGAAAGTCTTTATCAGCTACAATAAGAAGTCCACCTTCAGCTGCTAATTGTACAGCCTACATATATATATATATATATAGATATATAGAGAGAGATATATATATATGTCAATAATAAATTCGAAAAAAAAAACTGAAAATTTACCGCTTCATATTTGGCGAGCTCAAAGGACAAAAGCTCATTAAGATTGTTCACCTCGGTATTATTTAATATTGTGCTCATGAAACGTTCTCTTTGTGTCTTCACCACATCCTTGAGCTGTGTCAGACGCTCCACCTCAGCGGGTCGTTCCAAATGCCGGAAGATCTATATCAAGAACAGGAATAAGAACAAGCATAAGAATAAGATGAAATTGCAAATTACACAGGCTGCAAGCAGCGTTTGCATTAGCATTTAATTAAAGTCTGCTGCATAATGAATGACAACGACTGTAGAGGCAACAGAGAGAGAGAGACTATAAGAGAGTGTGTGTGTGTGAGAGAGAGAGAGAAAGTCAAGAGGCATCATTATGATTACGAGCATAGTAGAGAGTCGTTGCAGCGCAGCTTGCTGCAATTTATCGTCAGTTGGATTGATGGCCAGGCTACTCAGCACAGCTCTACATTTTATATTGTCGTTTGCCTTTAGATACCCTGTAAAAAGTTAAATGGCATTTGTAGGTTCGCTTAGTGCGCATAACATAAAATTTATGAATTTCAAATAGTTTTCTTTGTTGGAACAACAACATTTGCAATAAAATTAATTTGAATTTTTAGCATTAGATTCCAATACAATACTGGAATATATATACAGATATATATATATATATATATACATATATATATAATTATAGCATAGAAAATGCAATTAAATAAAACAACAAATAGCTAGGGAAAAAAATATTTTTTTGTTCTTTCACATTTTTCAAATATTTTTTCAAAGATTCTGAAATAATAATAAAGGGCAACGACTAGTTAATACCCTGTATTATACACTTAAATAATTGATAATAAAATGTTTATGAGAAAATGAAATTGTTTATAGTTTTTGACAGACACTTTGAAATTGTAGTATTGCACATTATACAGGGTATAAATGAATGCTAAGAAATATTCTATCAATTTTTCGCACATCATCACAATAAATTTGTTCAGCGTTGTTTTTTTTTTATTTTTGTTTTTTGTTTTTGTTTTTGTTGCTATTGCTGCTAGTTATAAAAATAGTTGCACAAATTGATTTGTGTTTTATTTTCAACATACATTCAGTCAGCACAGCAAGATGAAGAATAAGAAGATGAAGAGCAATAAGAAGTAGATGATGTTGAAGAAGAAGATGAAGAGCAGCCACAGTTTATATATATGTGTATGTGTGTGTGTGTGTGTTTACGCTGCGTGTGTTGAATTGAAATTCACATTTGAAATTCAATTGAAATGTGTCAGGCATTTCGCTCTCTTCCATTAAGTGCATACAATGTTTGACATGCAGCAAAAACTAAAGCAACCCATCGACCACCTACGACTACTCCCTCTTCTTCTCTCTCCCTTCCATTGCTGCATCACTGCTGTATGTGCCTGCTCTATGCCTTAGTCAAATTGCACTTTGACAGCAGCTGCAACTTTTGCATTTTATCTTTTTGCACTTTTTATATACCCAGCAATAAAAGTCTTACAAAATGGGGTATATTGAGGGGTATATGAGGAATATATATAAATTAGTAGTATCAGCAATCACGGCCATAAGCAAGCGTGGCAGATGCTGCTCCTCAACATGCACAATTGTTACATTTGAAGCATGTCCAAACTGTCGTTCCGTCAGTTCCTCCAAACATATAAATCCCTGGATCTCGAATACTATAAGTGTTAGAGTTGCCAGATAACTGCCGGGTATGCTGTTAGTCGAGCACAATGAACTATAGCATTAAACTTGTTACTTATTTTACACTGCACAACATGAAATTCTTAATTTTATTTGCAATGTAGTTGATGTTCTTCTTGTTGTTAGTTACATTTGTTTCATTCATTTATAATCGTTAAGGTTCGTCAAGTTCGTTATGTTCTTTTGCTTGATTTTAACTGGCAAGTTCAGCATTTTCCTATAATTAGTTTTTTGCTTTTACTAACAAGCGAAAAGTCACAATGTTGAACAACAGCGACGGCGACAAGTTGTCCAAAAGTTGCGACAAAACGAATTTTGCAGAGCAACAATAATTTGTGGCAAGGCGTTGAAGCAATGGGGTAAAAGTTGGAGTAGCAGGAGTTGAAGAAGTTGAAGCAGCTTGAGCAAATGGAAGACAAATCTTTAGACGCTTTGCTTTGGTGTTAAATCAACTTTAGAAGGCACAACATTGCGTATACGCAATATTTATGACAACTGCTTGTCCGTTTGTCTCTTTGACTGTCAATGGTTGTACAACTGTCCAACTGTCCAACTGTCTATTGTTTCTATGTGCTTGTGCATAAATTATAATTATTATTTGACAGAACAAGAATGAGAACTCTAAGATTTACAGAGTGAGAGAGAGATAGGGAGTGAGAGAGAGTAAGGGAAGAGTGAAAGTGAAGAGGTAGAAACAAGACCGAAAGGAAACATAATTCAATTGACAAATAACAAAATTTATGTTTGAAAACGAACAAGACGCCAGGCAATATTGTAGAGCGAGTGAGAGGGAGAGTGTAACTGAGTGAAAGAGATAGCAAGAGTGTAGCCAAAAGGATGCTAGTTGGAAATGGGATTATAGCACACTTGTCTAACGCAACAAAAGTGTCAGTCCATTTGCACGCCATAAATCACGTGCCACACGCAGCAGCAGCAGCAGCGCATCAGCATTGTCATATAATACAATTGCCGCTGCTATGTTGTTATGTTACAAAATTGTGCGCACACAAACCTGTCACCTGCCTGTTTACAGTTAGCTTAGCTACTTAGCCAGCACGACTGTTTCGTCTGCTGGTTAGCTGAAGCCAAGGGTGCAGCGAGTAGCGGAGCAGCAGTTTATGTTGTGCTATTGCACAGACACGACTGTGATTAATTTTCATTAGATTGTTAAACAAAAATAATCTGCGCACTGTCTCTCTCTCTGCCCCTCCCCCCCCTCTCTCTCTCTCTCTTTTCCACTTGCGCGACAAGAACAATTATGTCCAGCGCAATTTCTCTTCATTCCATTGGAAAATATGCTATAATAATGATGTGTTCGCTTCATGCTTTTTCCCCCCATTTAGAGCTGGTGATAATTCATTTCCGTTTTTACGTTTTCCTTTCTCCCTTACAACAAGCATTCATTATTTCTCTCACACTCTTACTCCTCTTCCTCCCTCTCTCTCTCTGTCTCTCTCTCACTCTCTGTCTCTATAATATATTGTCATACATATTTGTTGCAAAATTTGAAAGTTCATAGATCGAAATTGTTAACGAAAATTAATTATGAATAATTAGTTAATTTCAGTTCTAACGATTTATGGCAACAATTTATAGGAACTTTGTATTGTAATTATTATTAATGTTATCGTAATAATAAAGTATTAAATAAATGTAATTTTTGCAGCTTTAACAATTAATGATTACTTTATATTTACTATAAAATATATTTATAGCATATTTATAGCACATGCAATTTATAGCAATTAAAGCATATTGCGCAGTTGAAAGTTTATAGCTTAAAAATTGTTAACCAAAATAAGTTATTCTCAGTTATAATGATTTATGGCAGCATTTTATAGCAACTTTTTATGGCAACTATTTTTAGTGTTAAATAAATAAATAAATAAAATTTATGCAGCGAGTTTTACTTTATTTACTTTTGAAAATAACATTACAAAATATTTATAGCATATTTATAGCACATACAATTTATAGCAATTAAAGCATATTGCGAAGTTGAAAGCTTATGGATTAAAATTGTTAACCAAAATTAGTTATTCTTAGTCATAATGATTTATGGCAACATTTTATAGCAACTTTTTATAGCAACTATTTATTTCCATTATTATTAATAGTAAAACAATGTTAAAGCATTAAATAAATAAAATTTATGCAGCGGGTTTTAGTTAAAAAAAATATTTATAGCATATTTATAGCATATATAGATTTTATAGTAATTATATTATGTATTATTTCTACATCTAACTTTATTTTCTGCAGACACACTTGAACATAAAATCAGCTAAAAAAGTTTACTACTTGTATTTGCTTAGCGCTGACAATTGACTTTGAATTATATCCGCATTATTATTTATAGCAGCAATTTACTAATGTTTATATAGCCATATATAGTAATATATATATCATATATGTATATATATGATTTATATATATATGGTATATATGTATGTATATTGCCGAACTTGTATAACTTTAACTTGCGTGCAAATTGATGCTCATTATGGCAAATTAGTTCTGGGCGTTTTCACCCTACAGCTACAATGGCAGCAAGTGGAAAGCGGGGCGTGGTTTTGGGGGGCAGGTTTTGCTAGGCGGACAGCTAGAGAAATAGCGACTGTGGGAAAGGCAGCAACAGCAGACAGGCAGCAGTAGTAGAGTTTGAAGTAGCAGCAGCACCAACAGCAGAATTAACAGCAAGAGCAACAACAACAAGAAATTTAACAGCAAGTAAAACAATAACAACAGCAACAACTACATGAACAACAACGGTATAACGGTAACAACAACAGCAGCAGCAACATCTGCAGTATTAACATCGCCAGCAGCAGCATCAGCAACGACAGCAACAGTAAGAACAACGGCTGCAATTTCAAGAACAGTAAGAGCAACGGTGACAACAGCAACGTTAGCAACAGCAACAACTGCAGCAGCAATTATTCCAAAAACAGCAGCAACATCAACAGCAGCAACAACAACAGCAAGAACAACAGTAGCTACACCAACGCTAGCAACAACAGCAGCCACAGTAGTAGCAACAACAGCAGCAACAGAAAAAGCAACAGCAAGAGCAGCAGCATTAGAAGCATCTACAGCAACAACAACAGCCAACACAGCTGCAGTAACTACAACAACAGCAGCAACATCAACACCAACGGCTGCATATAAAAGAAAAGCAAAAAGAACAGCAGCAAGAGCATAGACGCCAGCAACAACGGCTGCACAAACAGCAGCAGCCACAGTAGCAATAGCAGCCACAGTAGCAATAGCAGTAATGATAGCAACAGTAACGGCAACAACAAACAGCAAGAGCAGCAAGAGCAGCAGAGACTGCACAAGCAATAACAGCAACATCATCGACAGCAAACACCAGAATAAAAGCCAAAAAAAAAAAAAATGTGAAGAAGAAAAACGAAGCAAAAGCGACGCTGCGACCTTGTACTCAAATTGCAGGCCAAGTTAATATATCATAAAAAAAAAAAAAAAAAAAAAATAAACGCGACCTTCAAATTGGCACAAAATTGAATCTGGGTCTAGCACAAATCTTATAGCACAGTACACAGAGTACGCTGTGTCCTACTCCTAGTATCCTGGCAAAAGAATGAAGGGAGAAAGGGGGAAACAAAAATAGAGAGCAAGTAGCACAATTACCATTACCACTGTGGCATATTTGGCGTACTAGGCCGCGTTACTAGTTCGCATCGCAAAGCATCGCGTCGCGTCTCGTCGCGACGCGTCGCTTTGCGTCGCGTTTGCCAAAACGGAAGCGCGATGTAAATGTGAAAATTATTATCGGCGACCGAAGGGCGCCACCAAAATGTATGTTACAAAAGATTGTAAGCTCAATGTCTGTGTGCGAGTGTGTGTATGTGTGCGAGTGTGTGTGTGTGTGTGTGTGTGAGTATGACTTGAAGTTAGAGTTAATAACTAAGCATGCTCGACTAGCAGTTACCCATTACACATGTGCTGATATACTAAGTTGTAAGACATCTAATCATCTCATGATCTGCCACGCCTACTTATATGTCTTATATATATATTTCATATTGCCATAAAAGTTTACACTTATACACTTTGCAGTCCATTCAGAGTTTGCTGGATATACAAATTTAAAGTTAAGTGAATTTTGCACATATTTGTTTACAGACAATACGCTTTCATCCCACTGTCCCCTCAATGGGACACTGCGCTCGCAATCTTAACACATTTTCCATATCGTTGCGTTTTTCCCTTGCTATTTATAACACTAAGTAATAATAAGCACGAGAAGCACGGGCTACACTAGAAGCATGAGCAGCATAAGAAGCACGAGGAGCACGGGCAGCATGAAGAGCTCGAAAATCACGAGCAGCACGAGAAGCAGGGGAATTACGGGCAGTATGAGAAGCAGGGGCAGTACGATAAGTAAGGGCAGCATGAAAAGCTCAAAAATCACGAGCAGCACGAGAAGCACGGGCAGCAGGGGGAGCATGGGCCGCACGGGCAGCGCGGGCAGCATGGGAAGCACGAGCAGCAAGGGCAGCACGAGAAGTAAGGGCAGCATGAGAACCACGGGCACACGAGAAGCACGGGCAGTATGAAGAGCTCGAAAATCACGAGCAGCACGAGAAGCAGGGTCAGCATGAGAAGCACGGGCAGCAGGGGGAGCATGAGAACCACTGGCAGCAGGGGGAGCATGAGAAGCACGAGCAGTACGACAAGCACGGTCAGCATATGGCATGAAGCAGCATAAGACACGAGACAGCAAAAGGCATGAGGCAGCATAATGGGCGAGGCAGCATGAGACACAAGGCAGCATAAGGCACGAGTTTTTATGTACTTGAACTTTATGTTGTTGCTGTTGCTGCTGTTGTTGTTGTTGTTCTTGATATTGCTACTGTTGCTGTTGTTGTTGTTGTTGCTGTTGTTTTTGTTGTTTTGTTGCGCTTCCTATTTGCCTAGAAGTTAATGTTAATGTTGTTGTTGATTTTATGATTTTCATGAGCTTATGATTTGATGGCAAATTAAATATAAATTTATACTTGTTTCTATTCTTCATGCTATTGTTGTTGTTGTTGTTCTTGCTATTTTTGTTCTTGTTGTTGTTGTTATTATTCAATGTTGTTCGCATTTAACATAAATCGCTGACAGCTCATTAAATTTGATTGGTGCTTCGTAATATTTATTGATAATTAGACGATCGTGTCTGTGCACTGCAAATCGTTTACACTCAGCGAAAATATTTATTTTCATTTTTATATTTCTATTTATATTTCTATTTTTATTTATATTTATTTTGTTTTTTTTTTTTTATTGATAATTAAAATTTTTTTTAATTATTTATAATAAAATACACTGTAATAATTTTTTGACATAGAAAATTCTAGCGATTAATGTTCTTCTTCTTGAAGTGTTGAAAAATGTAAAGTTTCTCAAGCAACATTTATAATTTTAGAATTATTTTGACTATAGTAAATATATAATATAGTTATACGATTTGAAACAAATTTGCCAAATATCCTTTAGTCATAATGAAGTTCAAGTTCTCTAAGTTTCAGCAGTAAGTTTTAAATACATACAAACAGTCAATTTTTTAATTGATCTTGGCTATATAGATAATATAGTTATCCGATTCCAGTCTGTGACAATTTCTATACAGTTTAGGGCCATCATTAATATCTTTGTGTACCTTGACATAAAAGAGATTTATTTTCAACTTCTGGTTATCAGTATTTCAACTCCTGATACTGATCAAGAATATTTATATATATATATATTTAAATAATAATCGCGTCAAAAGAAATGTTTCTTTGTGGAAATTACGCTTAGCTAATATAATTTCACGCACAGCGGCAACACTATCGATCGACGTTTCATCCTCTCATGGAGTCTCTATAACTAATATATAGTAGACTTCCAAGGCTGCACAATGACTACGAGATTTTGGCT
The DNA here is from genome assembly GCA_037044475.1 of Zaprionus obscuricornis. NCBI lineage: Eukaryota > Metazoa > Arthropoda > Insecta > Diptera > Drosophilidae > Zaprionus > Zaprionus obscuricornis. The sequence goes on from JBAMBR010002934.1 coordinate 54,005, forward strand.
CTGTGTACGATAATAATCGTGACAAATTATATACTTATTCTAGATAGACTTGAAAACTGTTTTCCGGCTGTCTGCATCCCGTCTGCGCCTGTTGACCCATAACAAAAATCCATAAAAAAAAAATTCGCAAACAACTTTGAATGATTTTGCATTTATTTTTTTTCTTCTCATTTTTATACCCTGTAAAATTAAACAATTAAATTGTAGCAATTGAACGTGTTTATACTTGTCAAAGCTAGAAATTCAATGTATTCAAATTGAGCAAAACTATATGCAAAAGTTTTTTTTTTGCATAATAAGAAAAAATCATATTATGAAATATTTTTAATAAAATTTTATATATAAAATTATAAAACTTTAAGATGGTTTTGCTAAGAAAAAAAGGCGTGGCATGCAAGATTTGAAAAAAGTATGCTCTGTGTATGGAGTACAGGTAGATATATAAAAAATTTGAATAACTAAACGTTTAAAGTTAAGGATGAACATTTGGAGAAACTTTTTTTCAATTTTTTTTTTATAGTCTTACAAAGGGTGCAATAATTTTGGACAGCAGCTTGTAATGATTCGTAGAAGACGTGACAGACACAACAAAGTCTGACCCAAACTAGTTTTTCACTCAATGAAACTTGATATAGTACATACTCCCTATGTCCATAAGCTGCCCGGATCGGACCACCATAATATCATATATCGGCCAAAAATTAAAAATTTTTCTTTGTTTTCTAAGCTATACAACTGAAATTTATAGGACATTAGTTTAGTGATGACTCATATAAATTTGGTTTAAATCGGATAACTAAATAATAATATTGGAAAATTGATTTTTCTTTATATTAACAAAATTATTGAAATTAACAGAGCTTACTGCTTGCATCTACCTTCGTTTCCCCTGGTATTTCATAGTAATAATTTCTTTGATTTTGACTCTGACATGCTTCAAAATTATTTATGTCTATTATGGAAATTAAAATTTTCTTTTAATTCTTGGAAATCCATTGATTTTTTATATAGCTATGAGCTATGAGCGGAACTAGCGAAAACCATAGGAACGATCGTTCCGAAAATTAAGTTTTTCTATACAAAGTTTTCATTGAAGATTGCAAGGTTAACTTTCTTCTGTCTTCTTTTAATCGATTTCTATAATAGTTACTGGGTATAAAATGTGTCTAACACTCAGTCAGATGCTTGTTAATGTTTGTGTTGTGTTGATTTTTGCTACTTTTTCTTCATTTTATTACTCATGACACAGCAGCCCACAAAAATGAGAAAGAATGAAAGAAGGAAAGACAAAAAATGCGGAAAAAAAAACAAAAAACGGGGAGCAACTCATTTGCCTTCGCTCTTGACATATTTATGTGCAATTATTATCCCAGCCGCAAGCTATAAAAATAAAAACAAAAAAAAAAACCAAAAAAAAAAAAAAAATCCAAAAAATTGCCGCATACAATTGAAATCTGTACACAAAAATCATATTAAAAATACAACAGCAACAACAATAACAAAAACAACAGCAGCAGGAAAAATACAAAAGAGAAAAACCTAAAGATATTTCAAGCAACAATGATAATAATGTAGCGCCCCACCTATGCGATGGCTAATTAACAGATTTGAGTGCTATGTCTCTTTGTTGTTGTTGCTGTTGTTGTCCCTGTTGCTTTTGCTGCTGCTGCTGCTGCTACTGTTGTTGTAAGTGGCACATTCCACGCACATTTGCGATGAATTTATATACATTTTATGTTAATGCTTTACCTGACCCAAAAATATATATGTATAATACTCGTATATCCCCAACTGCTTGCTAGTCAAAACTCAAAACCAAAACCCCAACCACCTCCCCAAACTCCACCCACAGAGGGGCGACAAAAAAAAGGACAATTTGTATACGAATCGAATGTGGGAAAACCTCCCAAAAATAATAATAATGAACAAAAGAGTGTGAGCTGTGGCGAGCAGAGAGTTGTCGAATCTCTTTGACCACAATGTTGTGCTGCCTAGAAAAATAATATAATATATGCTTTGTAAATACTTTACAATTGTTGCTCTGCTAGCATATACCCGGCATTTTACATTTTGTAGTTGTAACTCTGCGATTGCTGTGATTGCTGCTGCTGCTGATGCTGCTGCTGTAACTCTTTGCAATAGTTTAATGATTACATTTTGCAGTTATAGCTTGCATTTCAAGTTGTACACGACTCGTTTATACCCTGCACTCTGCTATAGTTGTAGTTATAACTGCTACTAGCAATGCCTAGTGTCTGTGCTTAGTGCTTACAGAGAGTTTAGCAAGATTTGAGCTTCTAGATAATAGCTACAATCACTGCTCGGCTAAAATATAGCCTCTGCACTCTGCTGCTACTACTACTATAACTATTTGCTGTAATTTGCTGGCTACATTATTCGACTGAAACTTGTATTACAATAGCTCGACTACTACTGCTGCTTGACTCATTTATACCCTGCACTTTGATCTTTGTAAATGTTACTCATACTGTCGCAGTGCATATGCAATTATTGGTCACACTGTGCTGAGCTGCAGCTAATGATACAATAGTTGTACTTTTACTGCTGTCCGACTCACTTATACCCTGCACTTTGCTGTAGTTGTAGTTGTAACTGCTGCTATCAATGCCAAGTCAAGAGTTTTGCAAGCTCTGCACAAACTGTTGAGCTTTTAGATAATAGCTGAAATAGCTGCAATAGCTATCCGGCTCGCGTATACCCTGCACTTTGTGTTTCATAGGTGTGTCTGCTGTTGTTTACCGTAGCAGAGTACACTGATGAGCTAGCTGTACATAATGATATAATAACTGTAGCTTAACAATTTTGACTATGCTCTGCTAGCATATACCCTGCACTTTTGCTCTCTTGTAGGTATATTTGTTATTTTACACAGCAAAAAACGCAAATTTTTTCACACAGACTGCTGAGTTACAACTAAAAATTAAAATGTTCTTTTACGACAGCACGACTGGATAATACCCTGCACTTAGATTTAACAATTTATAGGATAACTGTTAGTCAGTACAGTGCACACTGAGTGTGCATGGTACAGATTGTTTTACTTAGCATATGTTGATTTCCCCATAGGATGCATGCTGTATGCATATGTCCAGGGATTTGTATTTTTTTGGTATGTTATTTTTAATGTTTTTCGTTATTATTTTTAAGCATGATTTCGAAATATTCGTAGTATATATTTTGTTTTTAATTTTAGTATTTTTTTTTGGTATTTTTTTTAGCACATGTTTGGTATTATTTGTAGTATTTATTATAGTATTTTATTCGTTTTTATTTTTAGTGTTATTACAGTATTATTTGTAGCATTTTTAGTATTATTACAGTATTGTGTTTAGTATTTTTGTTATTATTTTCAGTATTATTTTTCGTATTCTTTTTAGTATTATTTTTAGTATTTGTTTACCTTATTTTTTGGTATTTTTTATATTATATATATAGTATATTAGTATATTTTTTTGGTATATTATTTTTAAGCTTGATTTCGAAATATTCGTAGTATATATTTTGTTTTTAATTTTAATATTTTTTTTGGTATTTTTTTTAGCATATGTTTGGTATTATTTGTAGTATTTATTATAGTATTTTATTCGTTTTTATTTTTAGTATTATTACAGTATTATTTGTAGTATTTTTGTTATTATTTTTTGTATTTGTTTACCTTACTATTTATTTTATTATAAAATAAATGATTGCAAACCGTATATACCCTTTCGACATATTATGCTAGGATATTACACGAAACAAGTACAAAAATAAAAAATGAAAATGAAATACTAAGATCAAGTGAGAAATCTTATTGGTTGAGTTTATGCGGTTGACCTGATTAAGCGGATATTCGTGATTTCTCGTTGGTTCCTTTTGCAGTTACATTTCGTTGGCTTTGACGGAAGTGTATAAAGTTTTTTTTTTCCCCACCAGCAGCTGATTTGTTGCTAGCTGCTGCTGCTGCTGCTGCTGTTGTTGTGGTTGCATGCAAATTGCGCGTAATTATAGTTGATTTTTTTTTTGGTTTTGTATTTAACGTTCTCGTGACACGTTCAAATGCTTGTCACGTGCATAAAACACGCGACAAGGATTTAACAGGTCGACTAACTCAATCAGTACCGAAGATGTTGGTTGGCAGAAATTGCTCAATGACCATTAGGTTGCTGCCACAGGTAAAATGCCAAGGAGCAAAAGCACGTAAACACAAGCATATTGCAAAAAATTTAAATAGAGTTCTTTAACAGCAGCAACAACAACAACAACAGCAACAACTGGCAATAGCAACATAATCTACCCCAAAAAAATACAAATCCCTGGACATATGCATACAGCATGCATCCTATGGGGAAATCAACATATGCTAAGTAAAACAATCTGTACCATGCACACTCAGTGTGCACTGTACTGACTAACAGTTATCCTATAAATTGTTAAATCTAAGTGCAGGGTATTATCCAGTCGTGCTGTCGTAAAAGAACATTTTAATTTTTAGTTGTAACTCAGCAGTCTGTGTGAAAAAATTTGCGTTTTTTGCTGTGTAAAATAACAAATATACCTACAAGAGAGCAAAAGTGCAGGGTATATGCTAGCAGAGCATAGTCAAAATTGTTAAGCTACAGTTATTATATCATTATGTACAGCTAGCTCATCAGTGTACTCTGCTACGGTAAACAACAGCAGACACACCTATGAAACACGAAGTGCAGGGTATATGCGAGCCGGATAGCTATTGCAGCTTTTTCAGCTATTATCTAAAAGCTCAACAGTTTGTGCAAAGCTTGCAAAACTCTTGACTTGGCATTGATAGCAGCAGTTACAACTACAACTACAGCAAAGTGCAGGGTATAAGTGAGTCGGACAGCAGCAAAAGTACATCTATTGTATCATTAGCTGCAGCTCAGCACAGTGTGACCAATAATTGCATATGCACTGCGACAGTATGAGTAACATTTACAAAGATCAAAGTGCAGGGTATAAATGAGTCAAGCAGCAGTAGTAGTCGAGCTATTGTAATACAAGTTTCAGTCGAATAATGTAGCCAGCAAATTACAGCAAATAGTTATAGTAGTAGTAGCAGCAGAGTGCAGAGGCTATATTTTAGCCGAGCAGTGATTGTAGCTATTATCTAGAAGCTCAAATCTTGCTAAACTCTCTGTAAGCACTAAGCACAGACACTAGGCATTGCTAGTAGCAGTTATAACTACAACTATAGCAGAGTGCAGGGTATAAACGAGTCGTGTACAACTTGAAATGCAAGCTATAACTGCAAAATGTAATCATTAAACTATTGCAAAGAGTTACAGCAGCAGCATCAGCAGCAGCAGCAATCACAGCAATCGCAGAGTTACAACTACAAAATGTAAAATGCCGGGTATATGCTAGCAGAGCAACAATTGTAAAGTATTTACAAAGCATATATTATATTATTTTTCTAGGCAGCACAACATTGTGGTCAAAGAGATTCGACAACTCTCTGCTCGCCACAGCTCACACTCTTTTGTTCATTATTATTATTTTTGGGAGGTTTTCCCACATTCGATTCGTATACAAATTGTCCTTTTTTTTGTCGCCCCTCTGTGGGTGGAGTTTGGGGAGGTGGTTGGGGTTTTGGTTTTGAGTTTTGACTAGCAAGCAGTTGGGGATATACGAGTATTATACATATATATTTTTGGGTCAGGTAAAGCATTAACATAAAATGTATATAAATTCATCGCAAATGTGCGTGGAATGTGCCACTTACAACAACAGTAGCAGCAGCAGCAGCAGCAAAAGCAACAGGGACAACAACAGCAACAACAACAAAGAGACATAGCACTCAAATCTGTTAATTAGCCATCGCATAGGTGGGGCGCTACATTATTATCATTGTTGCTTGAAATATCTTTAGGTTTTTCTCTTTTGTATTTTTCCTGCTGCTGTTGTTTTTGTTATTGTTGTTGCTGTTGTATTTTTAATATGATTTTTGTGTACAGATTTCAATTGTATGCGGCAATTTTTTGGATTTTTTTTTTTTTTTTTTTGGTTTTTTTTTTTGTTTTTATTTTTATAGCTTGCGGCTGGGATAATAATTGCACATAAATATGTCAAGAGCGAAGGCAAATGAGTTGCTCCCCGTTTTTTGTTTTTTTTTCCGCATTTTTTGTCTTTCCTTCTTTCATTCTTTCTCATTTTTGTGGGCTGCTGTGTCATGAGTAATAAAATGAAGAAAAAGTAGCAAAAATCAACACAACACAAACATTAACAAGCATCTGACTGAGTGTTAGACACATTTTATACCCAGTAACTATTATAGAAATCGATTAAAAGAAGACAGAAGAAAGTTAACCTTGCAATCTTCAATGAAAACTTTGTATAGAAAAACTTAATTTTCGGAACGATCGTTCCTATGGTTTTCGCTAGTTCCGCTCATAGCTCATAGCTATATAAAAAATCAATGGATTTCCAAGAATTAAAAGAAAATTTTAATTTCCATAATAGACATAAATAATTTTGAAGCATGTCAGAGTCAAAATCAAAGAAATTATTACTATGAAATACCAGGGGAAACGAAGGTAGATGCAAGCAGTAAGCTCTGTTAATTTCAATAATTTTGTTAATATAAAGAAAAATCAATTTTCCAATATTATTATTTAGTTATCCGATTTAAACCAAATTTATATGAGTCATCACTAAACTAATGTCCTATAAATTTCAGTTGTATAGCTTAGAAAACAAAGAAAAAT